>JASTVB010000008.1:0-308689 GCA_031125705.1 Saccharomycopsis babjevae | reverse complement strand
AAAAAAAAAAAAAAAAAAAAAAAAAAAAAAAAAAAAAAAAAAAAAAAAAAAAAAAAAAAAAAAAAAAAAAATAAAAATAAAAATAAAAAAAAATATGTGTGAGTTAGAAAAAAATCAGACTATTATAATCTTGATCGGTCTTAACAGCTTTCTTACTTTAAAGCCTATTTTTGAGTTTGTAATCGATACCAACCGGTATTTTTTTGTTTTTTTTTTCTATGGTTTCCCACCGTACAATAATTTTTTTGCTGAAGACAAGGCTACCAAATCTGTCAGCAAAATTAATGGCACGCGCTCAAATTTATGAAAGTGTGCCTGGGAATCGAATCTGGGCCTGGCACGATACCCAGCCTAGAAGAAAAAAACTATGAATCTTTATTACGGCTGTAATTGCTGTTATCATCGTAGCGGCGTACGTTGCACCTGAAAAGCGCCCTTCCGTAAGAAGATTTTCCATTTTATTTTTTGATGGTTTTGTGACGGAAGATCAGTAGCTATGGTTGAGCAGAGCAGAGCGATTTTCAACGACGATGTTTGGTAAGCAGAAAATAGATTCTACTGAATGATGGGCTATTGCAGCAGAACAAAACAAGAGCCTGGACAGGTACCTTTGCACAGCGCTCTGCTGGCAGAATTTGCTCTGAGGGCACGCCATGTCTTTTTTTTTTGTTGGTTGATGGAATCATGTTTGTCGTCCCCGTGGGGTGATTCTGGGGAAACAAGTACTTAACAGCTGCCTGCGTACCCAAAATCCTTCACAAACACAAAAAAAAAATAAGATAGCAAAACAAAAGTCACCCGCACAGCTTAAAACCTTTCTAGAATAATCTTAAAACCTTCCTAAAATAAAACTTTTGTTAACGTTACAGTACATATGTATGTAGAGATATAACAAATAAAAATGTGAGAGAAAATTAACGGGCCGAACTGACGCGTCGCTATAAACGGTTTCTGAGCATCAGAACTGGCTTTTTGCATCCTCATCTCCAAACAGCAAAAGATCCCCCATGATATCGCTGATCGACAAAATAATCCACAATATCAAATAAATTGGGTATTATGGCTTATTAGTAGCGTTTGATTCATTCAATCGTCTCAGCCACATCGTTCCAAATGCTTTGAATGTGTTCTAGATATTTAGCAGCCGCACGACTTCCAATATTCCCCAAAATGGAGATGACCCGAAGGCTCAACGGAGTGAATTGCAGCAACGTATTCAGCTCATGTGCTGCCTTGTTGTTTTGCAAGGCATCTTCCTGGTTCCAGGGCGATTTGAGCTTTTCTTTTTCCTCTATGTATTTGTAATATTCGATTGTACTCAAAATTGCATGATTCATGATCTGCAGCTCTTTCTGGCTGAAGGTGTAGTCTTCGTTGACATTCAGCAAACTAGACCAATTTTTTGGAAACTGCAACTCAGGAAGTCTGGCATCGTGCTGGCTACTCAAATCCTCAGATAACTTGTCTCTGGCATCGTGCTGACTACTCAAAGCCTCAAATAACTTGTCTCTGTTTTCTTCATTCATCATCACCTCGGGGGTAAACAGAAAAGGCACTCTTTTCAGTTGGTACTCCTGCTCATCTTGAATCCATTGTGCACGCAAGTCTTCTGAAAATAGGGGAGCTATTGGCACGGCGGTGGTTTCATTACAAGCGTATTCAAATGGCTGTAAATGCTTTCGTGTATTTCTATTTTTATTCTGTTCCAAAAGATGGTGAAGCTCACGGGTTATTGGACATCTAAAAATCCCCCCAACCCATTCATTTTTGTTCAACACTAATATTTTTCTTTTGGATAAGTGCTTTCTTCGGCTAAACTTGTAGCAGACAAAATCGTCATATTTTGTGCTCAAATTATTTTCTTCATGATGACCGTATGGTTTTTTTTGCTCTCCATTTTTTGCCTTACTTGTCTCTCTTTTAGTCAGGAACTTCTTTCCAGTCTTTCTTGTAAAAACACCCTTTTCTTCATCTTTCTCGGTTATTATCTTGTTCATATTATTTCTTAAACTACCCCGGTCTAACTGATTTTCTTTGTATGGTTTGTTTTCATTCATGATTTTAGTTTTCTTTGAAGATTTGTACTGGTCGTTGATTTTGATAAATTTCCTTAGTCTAGAATAATTATTAGATTTCTTCTTTTTAATTATATCTAATACTTTGATAGCTCTTCCCTTAGTTTTACTATTTTTAAATTTTTTTAAAATTCGGCCAAAACTAAAGCCATTAGTTTTTTTTTTAGTTACAAGATTTTGGTGAGTTTTGCTTTATACCTGAATTTTGTGTTTTTCATTTTCATCTTGATCGTAATAATCATCGCTATTTATCTCTTGATCATTATTTACATCTTGATCATAATAATTATCATTATCTACCTCTTGATTATAATAGTTATCATTATCTACCTCTTGATCATAATAATCATCATTATTTAACTCCTGACCATTATCTACCTCTTGTTTTGTATCTCCTAAATTTTTTGTTTTTTTTTCGAATTTTTTATTTTTGATATTTAATTTTGGGATGTTTAACTCATGGTTGAAGCCTTTTTGTTTTGATTTTTTGGTATCACTATTCTGATTATCTAATTGCATACAGTAAGTTCTATCCCATAGGAAATCTGTTTTCAAATTGGAGTCCAGTTTGTTAAATCTCTGGTAGTTTATTTCTCCTTTATCACAAAAAATTAACCCGCTGAGAAAATACAAAGGTGGTCTTGAGTCTTTGGTTACAAATCCACGTTCTATTCGGAGTTCTGAAAACACGTTTTCAAAACTGTTTGCGTTCGAGAGCTGATCTAAAAGATTTACAGAACATATTTTTTTCTCATTAAGAGTCAGTGTTTTGGCATCTACAGTGATGTCGGGTATTCCAAAAATTTTTAACAAAACTAGTAACTCTAAAACTAGTAACATTATAATAACGGTTTTAACAATATGGTCAAAAGACTTAGTGCTACCTTTTACCAAGATTTATTCTAAAGTTAATCAATAATATGAAAAAACTACGATAATAAAAGAAAATTCTATTTCCAAAAGTATTGGAAAAAATGTGAAATTTGTTTTCTTTCTCAAAAAAAAAATTCTGTGAAAAATACATAATTTACAAATTTTTAAAGTAAGCACAGAAATTTAACAAATTATTTAATTTTCAGATTTTATAAATCCTTGTCTCACTTTCCTATTTAATATTTCCTGCTTTGATTTTTTTAGAATACTGAAGAATTAAATTCTTAAAAATTTTTTATTCAACAACAGATTTGACAGAATAACTTATCAATAGATTAACGCAAAACATTTCCTTATTGTTCTTTTTGACCTTTTGTTTTTTTTATTGCTATCCTTATCTTATTACCTCGTTTTTTTTTATCTTTCTATCATTTTTCTAACTTATTATCAATTTTTGTACATTTCTTTTGCTACTTATTTTTTTCAGTACGTTTTTTATTGAAACTACCAAACAATTTGCTATCGCCTGCTTCTGTTTTTAATTTGCTTTTCTAATTATCTGTTACTTGAATAATACAGGTCAGCATTGTATTCAATATACGATACAGCTTCCGTCAGGAGTTTCTATCAATTTTTGATTTTTTGAGTTATCCACATGCATAATCTCACAATAGTGACTAACAAAAATATTCAAGGTGGCAGATTGACACATGGTTTGGCGTGTTTTGCCTCTTATTTTATTTTTCCGCTGCTCTTCTAGAAAAGATTGCAGTAAACTGCTTTTTTTTTCATTTTTTTTCCTCCTTTCTACATTTTCACATGTTAATTGATTCGGGATGCCCGCGCGTATTTGCATAACCGTGCTCTGTGTATCCTTATAAAGAATAAGAAAAAAAAACTAAAAGTATGATTCGCATTTCCAATTCTCTTGTAATACATTTGTTTTAAATAACCATGCATACATAAATACGAAAATATTATAAATAGTGGAAACTTTCCAAACTATTTAACAAAAGAATTATTCTTTTACAATTTGAACTATAGTAAAATATTTAATATTCTAAAGAGTTAACTCTAACAATTAGTTAATCTACATTACATCACAGCACATCATATCACCTGTCAAAACAAAATACGTCAGGTGTCAAGTTGATATTAAAAAACTAGCTCCCGGGCCATCTGAAAGTTCATTTTATACGAGCAAACAAAAAATACATCTATCCCTCCTGTACTATATTTGGCCTAGCCACCCTAAAAAGCGCGTACAGCAAAAAAAGATAGAACAGCAGAAATAATTTTCAATCCTTCCTGTTTCTTTTGCCTCACATATTCAAAACCTTATTTGAATTTCCTAACATTAAATATTCTTTGATAGCTATAGAAACAAAAATCTTTCTACTATTCAAACCAAACGGACAAACCAGCAAATAATCAATCAAAGTATTTTTTTTGCGTTTTTTTGTTAATTATATAGGTGTCCGAGTCTTGTTTCCCGCTCACATTGTCTCGATAAGAGGATTATTCTTTCTAAAATCGCTCAACTGTGTCTAGCTTTTGGTTCCTCTCCTGTTTTTTTTTTATTTTGTGTCTGATTGCTGTCAAATCAAAAGTACAAATTAAAATTGAATTATTTGATTTACTTTTGATTAACTTGATCCTCAACAAAAATAAAGAAGGGAATTAGGTTTCTTTGTGGGGTTCTATTACATTAGTGCATTTTGACCTTTAACCCCTCAAAATTTACTATTTGGTTAAATTAAGCTTTTAATTAATCAGTCAACCTTTTAATTAATTAGTTTAATTAATCGGTTACTCTTTTAATTAAGGTTTGATTTACTTCAATCCTTATTATCAATTGACATTAAAATTAATTTTTTTTGCGAGCACACATTTTCTTAGTTCGCTATTCCCAAAAAAAAAAAATAAGACTAGTCTATTATTCTTTTTGCTATCCATCAAAAATAGAAAAAACTGTGTTCTATTCAGCCTTTGAGACTAAATATATAATCTGGAAATTATCCCCCAGGTTTATTCATTGCCATTGACTAAGGGCATTTTGGGGTTGTCAAAACTATAGAGAACCATTGTGTCACAGATACAGAAATAGAAATACTAGTGTGAACAAATATAGAACATACTAGTATTCCAAAAATAGAGAAAATACCAGTATTTAAAAAGCTATTGAAGATACAAAGATCGAAGAAAAACTGAAAATTATCCAGTGATTAATAGCAAAGCAATCTTCTGTAGCTCAAGAAAAAAAATATTCAAAAATAAGAACTTTATCCATTCCCTCTACCAAGCCATTATGATCTCTACTTCAGTATCCACAGGGTCTGCAGGCCTCTTGAAACAAAGAACAAAATCTTTGAAGGCATTTTCAGACTCGGAAGATTCCTCCTTTAAAACTTTATCCGTGAAGCATACTGAGAAGGATTCTTTGAAAACCAATTTTATCTCTTGGGAGACTCCCATGAACAAAAGGCTTGAGATTCTTGCCATTTTTTGGCACTGTACTTCTTTGTTGATCTTTATCTCTGCTGGCTTTGCCATATTTGCTCTCAGCCCTATGAAAGTATGGCTCTACTTCCACATTCCTTATCTTACTGTGTTTTTCTTTTTCAAACCGTCCCAGAACGGAAGAGTAGTTTACCGAATGTCTCATTTTTTTAGATCCTTGAGCATCTGGAAGTACTTGATAGACTATTTTCCCATAAATATTCATAAGACAGTGGATCTTGAACCATCTTATCAAGAAGTGTTGGTGGAAAACGATTATCTTATCAAGATTAAGATTCCCCACAGATTTGTCTTTTTAATTCCAGGGTTTCTTTTACAAATAGATACCATAACAAAGAAGCCTGGCAGTTTCTCAGATACTGACTCAGACGACAGTCTTGAAGATACAACTGAATTGGATCAAGACGATGTGGTTTTCAAAGATGAAACCAAAATCAAAAGGCAATTATACTTCATAAAATTAATCAAATTGAAGCCTTACAAAAAAGTTGTTTCAACAGGTAATAAGTACATATTCGGGATTAGTCCTCATGGAATTGTGGCTTTGGGCGCAACAGGTTCCTTTGCAACTACAAGATCTTCTTGGTTGGATCAGTTTTCTAACATTCCAGTATGTCTCCTTACTCTCAACATTCAATTCAATATTCCTTTTTATTGTGACTATCTCTCTATGCTAGGCATTTCACTGGTTACAAGATCTAATATAGATGCAATCTTATCTCCAAAGAATTATCATAATGTTGCAATTGTTTTAGGTGGTGCAAGGGAAGCTCTTTTGTCAAGACCTGGTTCTACTGATATAATTCTTACTAAAAGACATGGATTTATTAAAGCTGCCATGGCAAATAAAGGTACTCGTTTAGTACCAGTTTATGCCTTTGGGGAAAATGAAGTTTACGATGCCGTTTCAAAGGAATTTTATGAAAGTGGAAAGGTGTTAAAATTCAATCATTTGATGAAGAAATGGTTTGGATTTGCCATACCAATGTTCAGAGGACGTGGATTGTTTAATATGGATTTTGGCTTGCTTCCTTATAGTAAGGAGATAAATATGGTTGTGGGAAATCCAATTGAGGTACCATACTCTAAGCTGCCATCTCCAGAAGTCGTTGATCATTACTTGAAAAGGTACATCAAAGAATTGACTGAATTATACGAGTCAAATAAAGCAAAATTCGGTTATTCAGCTGAATTGAACATTGCTTGAGTACTACATTTTTTTTTAAGAATAAACATTTATTTAGTATTCATCAAAAGATGTTTTTTTTTAATTATTTTTCGGTGTTGTTTTTGTTTATAGTTAGGTTTATTTTTTCATTCGCATCATCTTTTTGTTAACAAAAAGCTACAATTATTTGTTACATTTTACTTTCATATTATTTATAAGTTTCAAAAGTCTTGACATAAAATGAATTCATACAATTAAATTTTAGAAATCATCTCGATCGTCATTATCATCTTCATCACTATCGTCATCATCACTACTGACTTCTTCATCGGAAGTGCTGAGAGTTTTACTAACAATTTCATAACCCAATTTTTTAATATCTTCAACTATCTTTTCGTTTTTAGGATTATAAGTAATAAATAGACAACTTGTATCGACTTCAAACATTGGAACAAAATATTTTTTTGTAGCAGCAACCAAATCAGCAACTGTCAATGATTTCAATTTAGCAAATAAAGTTTGTTTAAAATCAGCACCACGTAAACGTAATTCTGTGTCAATATATTTGTTTCTTGCACTATTCTGGAAATTATTTTCTTTGGAAGCAAAAGAACTTACAATTATACTAATTGCACCATCAACCAATGAATTATCAAATCCACTACCATTTTCTGATAATAGTTCATCAACCGCGGCCTTGGCAGCATTTAACGAACCGATTACATCTGTAGCATTAAATAAATTCAAAAATATTTCGTGGTTTTCCTGATATAATGAAATGCTAGCATGATAAGCCAAACCATTACCTCTAATAAATTTCCAAAATGGACCTTCTGGAATCTCCAAATAATTTTGAATGAGTATAACAGCTGCATAATCTTCATGTAAGTAACCAATTTCAAAATTACAAATGCTATATAAATAACTAGACTCAGATCCAGGAGTTGCCATAAGATATGCTTTTTTACCCAAAATTTTGCCTTGATTAGTTAAAACCGTTTCGTTTCTTGGGATTTCCGTGATTACAGGAACATTTTTACCTCTATCACTACTTTGAATTTTATCAATAAATGGCTTCCAAGAATTGACTGGTTCATCAATGTCAAATACTCCACCATATACTACAATACGATAATTTTCCAAACAGTAAAACAAATTAGTTCTTATCGTTTCTAGGTCAGATACTATTTTATTGTAACCTTCTTCAGTGTCGATCATCAGAGAAAATTTATAAAAAGCTTCTTCAACATCCAAAATATTATAAGATTTGCTAATTGAACGATCGTCTGTCAAATAATGGTTAGAAAGGTATGTAAGCATGATGTGACCATCTCTTTTGTAATCCGGAAGTGTACCAATAAATTTGTCAATTTCAACTTTTATACGTTTTCTATCAAACTTGGTGTTAAATATAAGCCTTTTAATCCATTCAATAGCCTTATTATAATGGGATTTTTTGCAAACCACAGAGAATTGTAAAATTTCATTGAATGATGCCAAACCTGAATGAAAATTATAGCTGATCAAATCCTTCTTTAAGTCGTCCACAACTTGCTCATAAGTCATTTCTGTTCCATCATCCAAAGTCATTGGCAAGCTAAACAACTCCTCAAAAATCAAAAAGTATGGAATATATTCCTTTGGGATCGCAAAAGAGGAAAGCATAAGCTTAATTGTAACAAAATCAGATTTATAATTATCAAAGTACATATTTATTGGGAAACCCTCATCTGGTAAACTCTTGAAAATTTTATTTTTGAACTCAGTGTCTTCGCCGAAGGTTGGATCGCTGATTTTAACTGGATTAGTCTTTATAAAGTCAATACTACTGATATCAGACTTTTCGTACTGATACAAAACGTCTTCTGGAATTGGTTTATTATTAATTTCATTAGCTTTCTCTAATTCTTTTGCTAGTTTATCGAGACCTTCTTTGCCTAATTTGGCAATTCTATCTTCTATCAATGCTTTTTCCTCAGAGTTTTTGTTTTTGAACAATGTTGCTGATGGTTTAGCTAAAATTGCAGCATATGGTTCCTCAATCAAATATTTTTTATAAAACAATAACCACTTATCCAAATCCCACGATTTCAAAGTATCAAAACACTCTAATGTTTTCATTTCATCAAATGTATTATCATTACCGTACACAAAATCATTGATAGCTCCATCTGTGAGTTTGTCAGTGCCTTTTTCGCAATCACTGACAAGTTCATCTTTTGTAAATTCAATAGCTATTCTTATACGTGTCAAATCAAAGTTTTTCTTCTCATAATGTTCGACTATAGTTTTCTGAAATTTCTGTTCGCATTCATGTAATCTCTCTGTAGGTACACCAGAAAGCATGACTGAAACGTATGACCTTAAATAATCGTTTTCATAAAAAGAAAGATCGGATGCTAATGGATCATCGATCTCAACGATGCTACTTTGAAGTGGAGAAGATGAATCGTCTGACAAATAAGAAAAAAGAATAGTATACGCTAAATAGTTTACAGTGTCAGTATATTCAGGCCCAATAAAGCCTATAAAGATTGCACCACTGGATTCATCAATGTCTGGAAATTCTATCTCCTTTATCGTTTTTTCTTTCATGATAAAAGGATCAGGAGAGTCGACGAATGGTCTAGGAATTCTTTCCTTCGGCAAGTCTGGCAAATCGTTATCAAACTTATTCATTGTTTCCATTAGTTCATCTTCATGCACAGAACCGGCAACGATCACACATAAATTGTCAGCTCTATACATGGATTTATGAAATTCTCTGATTTTCTCGTTTGTCAACACTCTTAAACTTTCTAGTAAACCACCGGTTTCAGAAGAATAACCCGAATCCTTCGCAAATAACGTTCTTCCACATTCCAATTCAGTGAGAAACATATTGGTTAAAACATGACTTTCCATTTCAGAATATACAACTCCTTTATCTTTACCAGATCCATCAACATGATAAACCTCAGTGTAACAGGCCTCGTCAGTTAAGGTTGGATGAAGCAAATGATCCAAGTATACAGGTAAAAGCTTATTAAAACCTTCCCATCCTGCTGTTTCCAAGGTATACACGGTTTTATCTGTGGCTGTCCATGCGTTGGTGTTACTGAAATGCATATTACCAAGTGTATCTAAAAGACCTTTGTATGGAAACTTTTTAGATCCTAAGAAAACCAAGTGTTCCAAGGTGTGTGGGGTACCAGAATCATCTGAGACCTCAGTAGCAACTGCAAAATGACCATAAACCATTGGCGTTTCTTGCTTAATGGATACGATTTGCAAACCAGTACGCTTAGACCTCCATCTCTTAATCTCGGCTGGTGCATATTCAACCTCAAACAGGTTGACTAATTCAAAAGCATTTTCACCCATAGCTAAAACAACTTTCTTATTCTTAAGTACTTGCTTTTATTTGCAAATAAATATATAAAATTTCTAAGAAAACAATGCTACACTAAATATCAATTATATACAACAGATGATTATCGAGAAAGATGTGATCACCTATTAATTGAAGCCGTTCATGTTGGCCATATTTACTTAAAAAAAAATAATTCATATTCTTCAGGCAATATTGAGAAAAACGTCCGGCAAAAAATAAGATCGATTATGTGCACCGAAATATGGTTTAATCTTGCAAATATGATGTAGTCAAGAATTGCAATATTGACTAATCTACACTGCTAAAAAGTTCTAAGAAACTCAAGAGAACAAAAAATCTTATGTCTTGAATTGATTGCAAAATCCGTTTAACAAAGATATTCATTTAAGAAAGAGCATAAGAAAGAAATATTTGGAATATGGACGACATACCAGATTTGGTAGAAAGCATTGATGACATTGATGAACAGAAGCTTTCCAAGCTCACTAATCCAGATGTGAACAACAATAAATATATTCCATCATCTGTACCGGCTAAAATTGATAAAAAAGTTCCAATCACCATTATAACTGGCTACTTAGGATCAGGGAAATCTACTCTTCTCAATAACATCGCTAAAAAAGGCCAGAAAAGAATTGCAGTAATTTTGAATGAATTTGGTGATTCCAGCGACATTGAGAAAAGTTTGACCATCCAAGATGAAAACAAGCAATACGAAGAATGGCTCGATCTAGGAAATGGCTGTTTGTGTTGTACGGTTAAAGATAGTGGTGTTTCTGCAATTGAACAATTGATCGAGAGAAGTAAAGACAAGATAGACTATATTTTTTTGGAAACAAGTGGTATAGCGGATCCAGCACCAATAGCAAAGATGTTCTGGCTCGATGATGCTTTGAATTCTAATATATACATTGATTCCATTATAACTGTTTTAGATGCCAAAAATATTTTGAAAAATTTGCAGGATTTTGGAGGCCACAGACATATCGAAGGAGTGGAAGAAAACATAGTCCATGACCACGAACATGAACATAAACACGATTCTGAGAAGAAAACAACTACCGCAGAATTACAGATTGCTTTGGCTGATGTAGTATTGTTGAATAAGTACGATTTAGTGGAAAAAAACGCTGAGGAAAAGAAAAATATAGAAGGAGCCATTAGAGACATCAATGCTTTTGCACCAATATATAAGACATCTTACTCTGATATTGATTTGAAAAACATTTTAGATCTCCACTCATTTGAAAATAATGATAGAAATTTAGAGAACAAGAACAAAATGATAGGTAACAATGAGGGTTCATTTCACAATCCAAGTATTAGAACAGAAGTAGTCCAGTTCAAACAGGTAACCAACATAGAGTCTTTTCTACCAAAGCTTGATAAATTTATTCAAAATATTTTATGGGAAAATACTATTAGTGGTAAAAAGGTTGAAATACACAGACTAAAAGGCCTTATAATTCAAAAAGGCATTGCAAGTGATGCCAAGGAAGGAGAAATGACTGATAAAATTAAAGTTATACAAGGTGTTCGAGAAACTTACGATATTTTCGATGGATACTATGATTCAGGATTGCATGACAATGGAAACTGCAAACTAGTATTTATTGGGAAAGGTTTAGATAAACAAGATATAATAAAAGAATTGAAACACGTAATTGAGATGATTGAAATACTCAATTAAAGCTTAATATAAATCTTTTTATAATTGAAAATGTAGCCTACTGATGAGACAGTAAGAGAATAAATTAACATTATCAAAAGGGAATAGTTATTATTCATATCCAAAGTGTTAAATGTGAGGTTTATTAAGCCTGTCAAAACATTGGAAACCAAGAAAATAAGCATGCCATTATTATTTATAGACTCTAAGGAATATGGAACATTGTCTGTGTCATCAGTATTATCAGGATGAGGACCATCGGAAATATATGTAAATAATCTATTAATTAGTTTGAAACCAATCAAATAATTCATATTATAAGAGACGACAAATAAAACGTATTGCAAATTTGCAAATCTTCTGGATATATCCAAAAATAAAGGATTGGATTGTGCAAAAACTAGTAGCGAATCAAAAAAAATTGTGTATATGAATAAACATAAATCTGATGATAAACTTAATTTTGCTGCTAAAAATGAAGGTTTTCTCTGGAATTCAATAATTTCAGACTTTCTAGAATTTTTAAATAAATTGAATGGAGTCACCATTCCAGGCAATAAGAAACTTCCAACTGATTCACCTATAAGGTAAATAGAGAAATAACCAATTAACGAAAAAATTCCCTCCTTATTTTTGTCGAATATGGTTTCACGAATTTCATCATTTAATAAGTACTTCAATAGACATTTGTTATTTCTTTGTAATAAATATTCATAACCGAATGAAACAATTAATCCAATTAGGATGTTGAAATTATTCAATTTTAAAAAGTAAAAGCAAAATTCCATAACATATTTCATTGGCTGTAATAAACTCAAGGTAACAAAAAAATTCCAGTGTACTCCATATTCGGAGACATGCTCTTGATAATTGAATAACTTAACTAAAACTAGTCTTCCAATACCCAACAAAAAAACAGTAAAAGAACTTTGAAAGCTTTTAAGAATCTTTACTGTGAGAGACTTCAACTCCTCCAAAAACCCCATTTGATAGTTCATATTAAAAGTAGACCAGATTGATGTTCTAGCAGAAACAATTCCCATTGAGAAAACAAAAGATCCAACTCCCAAATCCATAAGAGAAGTTCCCCATGTTTCACATTTTGCAAACCTTCTAGGAAAAATATGGAAATCGACAGCCAAAATAGCAAGAGCAGTGATAACTAACATCTGTGATCTATAAACAGTTAAGTAAGATCTTTTTGGTAAAAGCTGTTTTTTAGTTATTTTGGAAGGATCAGGAATTTGCTTCTTGACAGATTTTTTCAAACTGCTTTTATTCGAAGAGAAATTGCTTTTGAAATTGGTCAAAGAAAATATAATGACAGGAAATGCGATACCATAAATCAAAGAAGTTATGTTGTCGGAAAATGTGGTAATTGAGAGCAACAAAGCCAACCAATTCAAGAAATAGTCTAACACAAATGAAAAAAAACTTAAATTCCTAGATTTTAAAGCATCATTCTTCGAAAAGATATCGGTAAAGGTATTGAGGAAACAATACGAAAAATAATTTATTAATGAAATACATGTCACCCAATAGATATCGCTAATTGTTCCCCCGGTAAGACCAGTTACAAATTCTTCTTTTCTGTTTTTCAATTCACTAGACATTTTTTTTATGTAATTTTTTTAGATTTTCTATCCCTCTTAGATTTTTCAACAGTAAAAGTAAAGGTGTATGAATTACATGACACTTTTTGGATATTTAATTATGGCTTTTCAATTCAATACAATACGAATTTAATGTAAAAAAAATATACAATTGCAGTAAAGATCACGTGCAAATCATGGGGCCATATACTCCGCAATTCTTCATTTGTAATTTCCCATATTTTTGCTCAAATTTTATTTTATATTTATTCTTGTTTAGTTTACTATTTGACATAATACAATTGATTACTTAATGAATTTAGTGATGTTTCGGGCCAGAAATCAAATAATTGGTTAATATGTCACTAAAGATTATAATAAGATATAGATAAGTTTGATTCATGCAGAATTTTTCAGCAAATTCTCATAATCCATAAAAAAAAAAATTAACCACGCGACAAAAATAATATGCAAAAGCTACTAAAGAACACACATGCTGAAGAAGACCTTACTTTGATGAGATCTTTAAACAATTCGTATTGTTAGGTTCCTATTAACAAGATTTTTGATACATAAGGTGAATACAATCTTCGTTGAAAATGTCGTTCGATATGAAATCTTATATAATTGAAGGGCTATACATATCATTGTTGGTTAGCTTCTTGTTGGCATCTCCGTATTCTAAAGTGGAAGAATCATTCAACACCCAGGCAATCTATGATTTTATGAATTATGGCTTTGATTTCTCGAAATTTGACCATTTGGAGTTTCCAGGTGCGGTTCCAAGAACTTTTATTGGCTCTATGATTATTGGCTATATTACAAGAGCTCTTCAATATTTGATTGATGCGGTGCATCCTACACTTAAAGCATCCTTGATTGATCAGCAGCTATTAGCTAGATTTGTCTTGGGATTTTTCAATTGGAGAGCTACTTTTTTTTTGAAAAATTCAATTGATTATGCTATCAACCATGCCAAGTGGTTTAACGCAGAAAGAAATAATCAAGAAGAGAAGAATGGCGATAAAGTTGAGGAAACAAAAAAAGAAAAACCGGATTTTTTCAAAGAAACCTCTGTCGGTTTGTGGTTCATTCTTTTCCAAATAGCTCAATTCCACATGATTTATTATTCTACTAGATTCTTGCCAAATTTCATTGCATTGCCATTCACAAACGTTGCATTTGGCTTAATTTTAAGAGGCAGATATCCTATGGCATTTTCTATATTAGGATTTACTGGAATTGTTTTCCGCTCCGAAATCCTTGCCCTTTTAGCTTGTGTTGCGTTTGTTTCAGTGTTAATTTTTGGTAAATTTGGTTTCTATTCGTCTTTCTCTAATGCGTTGTTTGGCGTGTATATTGGTGGATTTTTGTCGATGATTTTAGATTCTAAAATATGGAATCCGGAAAATAAATGGTTTAGTTTATCACCTGAAGACAGAGTGATTCCTGAATTGGATAGTTTTATATTCAATGTTGTCTATAAAAAATCTGCGGAATGGGGGGTGGAACCTTTCAACTCATACTTCACAAAGTATTTGCCAAAGATATTTTTGCCTCCTTTGCAATTGTGTGTATTCATGTTGGGACTCGTAAAGGATCAAACTAGACCATCTTTCGGAATTACAATTTTGGGTATTTCTGCTATTTTGCACATCCTAGTAATGTCATCTCAGCCCCATAAGGAATGGAGGTTCATTGCGTATGACATTCCGATTATTAACCTTGTTGGAGCAAGCGGAATTGTAGGGTTTGCAAACATATCAAAGGGGGGCATGAAAAATATAATCAAACCAGCTATATATTTTATTGCGGTTTGTCTGACTTTACTATCATTTTTGATAAGTTTAGCAATGTTATACATCTCTTCCAATAATTATCCGGGAGGCGAGGCATTGAGCTTTTTCAACCAATACTTTATTGAGAGGGCATCCCAGCAAACAGTTTTTGAGGGAATTTCATACACAGTTCATTTGGATATTTTCCCGAAGATGACGGGGTCCAGTTTGTTTGGAGAAATCCAGCCTGCAGTCTTGCAGAACCACAACTTGACATTGCACTACGACAAAACCGAGAAGGAATTCCAGGGAAACGCTAAACAGGACGCGGCCTGGGATTTCTTGATCAGTAATTACGACGTTGATACAGTTAACAAACACGCGGTGTCGGGTTCGCAGTGGTATCCCGTTGAAACCATTATGGGATATTACGGGTTGAACATGACGTACTGCATATCTCGTGTCCGCGACGTCCCATCTGTTTTACTTACCGTTTTGTCCACGGGTGACGTGCAGCCTGTACTCAAAGAGTTGGAAAACGCCGTTATTCTCAAGCCTTCTGTGCACATCTACGAGAAACAGTTTGTGATTTAGATAACTTTTGGAGAAGTAATATTTTGTTATTATTTGCCTTTTACCATAATTTAAGGCGCGCTGAGCCATTTTAGCCAGTTGAGGATACCATTGTTTTTTGTATAGTATATTAAATATTGTTGGTCTGTTCAAATAACTGTATTTCTGAAGGGAAGGCTTTAATCTATGCAATTTCCAGTGTCTATGAAGGCAACGAATACTTAGTGTATACTTTGCAAATATCAAGCACGACTCACGTGCAAATCACGTGACAATTGAATTTTTTATTTAATACTCCACCAAACTCGCGTGATAATATAAAAGCACGTGAAAAGCACGTGCCAAAGATGAATTTTTTTTATTTCTCATTTTTTTGCTTGACGTAATAAAAATTGCTAAAAACAATTTTTTTTATTTCTTTTTATTTCTATTCTCTGCGAATTGTATGACCATGCGAGGCGCTGCCAGTATTAATGACGAGTGACTATTTTTTTTTTCCTTATTATTACTGATATTTTTTTTTTCTCGCATACAATAAGAGATTTACTATGAACTAATAATAATATTTTACGAGAACTTGACATATCTTATAAAAGCAACAATTATCCACCAATCTAAGGAAATTTATTCTACTTGCAAAAAGATTAACTTGCACTAATTTTTGACCCGAATTTTAGCTTAAAATAACCACTTTTTATTCTAATCCAGTTTCCAGGCTTCATTTAGTTTTAAGACTTTTTAGGCTGCAGAGTATTTATTTCTGAAGTACCAAATTCCGTTTCGAGATTACCAATTAAAAGCTATCTACACACCATGGGCGCAGCAGATGAATTTTACAACGACAACAAGCAGCAATACAACAGACCCCCACAAGCGTATTCGGGACAGCAAGAGCAGTACAACAGTTCCAGAGGCGTGAACTACGGCCAGCCTCCACAGGCACATTACCAGCAGCAACCACAGTACCATCAACAACAGCAACGCGGCTACTACCAACAAAACCAGCCATACTATCAGCCACATCAACCACCCTACTACCAGCAGGCTCCACAGCCAGTGTATGTACAGCAGCAGCCAGCCAAAAGCGGTAGTGGTGACTGTTTGACCGTGATGCTTGCAACGTGTGCTGCATGTTGCTGTTTGGACATGTTGCTCTTCTAGACAGTTTGTTTGTTTCCACAAGTGTAAGGTTTGTCACGCTACAAATGATTTCGAAGTCGCCTTAATACCACGTCTGCTGTTACAGTTCTTTTTCATTCTATCTTTGTTGCAGCTCTTTTTTTTTCATTCTATCGTCTTTTAGAGCTCTTTTTCATTCTATCTTACTATCATTTTGGGAGCTAGTTCGTTCGCAATACTATTATAACAATGTTGTTTTTTGACTCCCCAGCTGGCTTTTATACTGTATTTATAACGGTTTAATGTTTAATATAGCAATTTTTCACCGGTTTTTTTTTGGCGCAAATTGATGAGTTTTCACTTTGTTCCGCGGTGGACGGTTGTCTATTCGATCCGTTTACATACATCTATCTCGCATTTTTGCATATAATTGATTAATATAATGTTTTACAGCTCATCACGTACTTCAGAATCTGGCGAGAAATTTTTTTCGGTATTCAATTACAACTACAGATACTCAATCTTGCCGTTCTCATCGTAGTTGTCTAATGGCTTTTGCTGTACTCTCATTTCCTCTCCTGTTTTTAAATTATACTGATCTGAAGCTCTTCCCTTCGCGCAGTCCTACGTTTATCCGAATAAATTGTGCCTCCACCTCATGGTCATTTTCTGTTCAAGATTATTATATTTTAATAGTAATTTGTTAAAAATTCTTATTTCGTTCTTTCTAGTACATTAACACGTTGTATCAGATACTGCCTAGTATTTTCAATGCTTGGCTGTCGTATTTTTTTAATGCATATAAATACGCCGGTTTCTTTCTTTTGCTTAACAAAAAATATTTATCACGTGACTACAACACTCCATTGCATCGTTTAACTTTTCTAGAAAAATATAACTATCTCAAAGTATTTTTTAAAAGGCTATCTATGTATCTTTTGAGGGATGTTGTTCTTAATAACATTAATTTTTTTATTCTTGAATGCCGAAAAGCTCATATGGTTTAACCACGACTAGACCAGATAAGACACATGTAGCATGAGCAGTACTCGGGGTTTCTACCCTACTTTCTTGTTTAGTCTGAATTATCTTTAAAGAAAGGTGTTGTATAGGCGAGCTAATATATGTTCTAATATATGGGTTGATTGCCATGTATAACTGTAAAGTAGTTCTCCTGTGAGCCTAGGGGCAGTTTCGAGTCGATAACCATAAGGATCTGTAGGGTGTTTTGGTTATCCAGATTCTTCTAGGACCTACTGAACTTCTAGAAATTAAATACTTGATATGACTATTCCGTCATTCTATCGTGAGTAGATATGTTAATAACTGTCTGATGGCTTCTTGTCTGCGTATTTATTATCTTGGCGATACTTCGTTTTACTTCTCTCAAGCGAACATTGTATCAACCTATGCTTTTGTTCTTGGTTATTGGAATCAATTTAGCATAATCTTAGCTTCTTGATTGTAGTATCAATGAAGGTTCATAGTCGTCAATTTCTCCATTGTGATGTGCAATACTGTCAAACAAGATTTGTTCCTCTTCTGAAGATTTATTTGGTTTTTTCAAATCTGTCGTTATTTATTGGAAAGGACATTTCAAACAACAAAACCTTTTGCAATAATGATAAAGCTGATAACATGTCAATCAAATCAAATGCAGATTTCATATTACAAAAATTTTATTTTACAAAGAAAAATAATTCTCATCAAATTTTTAAAAAAAAAGGAAATTTAAATGAAACCAACTTTTCGGGAATCATTGACTCAATTTTCATACTCTAAGACTTTTAGAGTAAAATGATATAGTAGAGTTAATGTTTTTTTTTTTTTTTTTTTTTTACAGTCTAGTGTCTTGATAGATTCTTACGAAAGACAAATACATCAATAAGAACATGTTAGTTGAACAAATTCTCATTACCTCTGGAATAATGCATGCTAAAGTCAATTTTTGGTAATTTATTGAAGCCTTCATACTATTTAGGAAATTTCGATTTTTTTTTATTCTTTCGCATGTTGAAATAAAATTGCTGTTATTAAGTTGTGCATGTAGAGAAAGAAAAAAGAAATGACGTACCCACGTTTTTATTTATCTGAATATTCAAAATTAAAATTGCTACTGAATATCCTTGATAGATATTAAAGAAGAGTTTATGTAGAACTATTGGCGAAGGACAAGCTTAATCATATTTAAACTCGAGGGATAAACAGACTGGGAAAGCCTTAAGTGATTTCTGTAAATGACAGTGAGTTTGATAGATTTACAGTTCACAACTTCTGTTGATATCACCAATTAATATTACTATTCGTTAACCATTGGTTGTAACAATAACGGTACCGGAAATTTGGGAACAATCAAACTTTTATTCTTTTGAAAATGAGAAATCTTAAAAGAATTTCAATTCCTTTGATCTTAGCTTTATTCGTATCTCTTTCTTTAATATCTATAAACATTCAGTTGGTGAGAGAAGCAATTTTGTCTCCCCCAAATTTTTTACCGGAGAACAAAAACAAGACTCCTTATCAACGAGAACTTTTTTTCTTAAATGACATTTTTAAAATAGGAAAACATAATTACACAAGTTTTCTAAGTGCCTATTATCCTGAACTTCATTCAGAATATGCTCAGGCGATTAACGGTCGTTGCAAAACTTTTTACAACATACATTCACATAATGATTATTGGCGTTCAAGGCCATTCTTCGATGCCATATCACGAAACTACAAAAGTATAGAAGCCGATGTTTGGTATTATCAGAAGGATAAAAGGCAGGAATTGTATGTTGGTCATAACGAATATAGTTTATCCAAATATAAAACATTGAAAAGCATGTATCTAAATCCCTTGTTGGAAATATTGGATGATGTTAACAACAACGAGACATTTAATACTGATAGTAATACTAAGGGAATATATTATAATTTTCCAAAAAAATCAGTTAATTTGTTAATAGACATTAAGAACAAGTACAGCTATCCGATAATATTACATCAGTTGAAACCATTGGAAAAATACTTGAGCTATTACGACTACGATTTGAATAAAACTGTTGAGAAGCAAGTGGTTGTCACGCTTACTGGTGACATTCCAATGGGTGATCTTTTGTTCGATGAATCAAATTTGATAAATCATAAATCAAAAAGATATGTTTTTATTGATTATTCGATGTATGGTAGTAACAGGTTACAAAATCAATTAGATCTTAAAAGTTGGAGTTTTTTGAGTTCTGTCAGCTATGACGAGCTTTTGTGTTTATCTGGAGATTTCCCAAATAATGCAACCAAATTTTCTCCGTTTTTCAATCACAGCAACATCGCAGGTTTAAGAAATTTAACAGAAGAAAACAATTCGAAGGAGAAAAAAAATGATAGTCATTATAGAGATACTAGAATATGGGGGGTTCCACTGTTCCATTCGGAAAATAAAAGTGGCTTATTTGGTTTGGTAATAAATTTTTTCAGATCAAGAATCTTAGGAATGTCTGATAGTCTTGATATGGAAATTTGGAAAGATTTAGTAATTAATGGTGGAATATCAATGATGAACATGGATGATTTAGATTTTGGGATTGAGATATTTGAAAGTATATACCATGATTTTTCAGATTAATGATTATTAATGTTCTGTGTATGTGTTTTTCTTTCTAATGATAGCTTTTTGTCTAGTATTTATCATTATAGTGGTTTTTTTTTCTTTTTTTAGATGCTATTTTTTTTATTGCTTCATAAAACCGAATATTCATAAATTCTAAATTGACTCTTTTCATAAAGCGTTTCGTAAGTATTGATTAATGGTTTTTCAAATATTTTCAACGTTTTTCTATTTTAAGCAGATCCTTTTTTCCTCTTACTGCGGAAATTTTCTCAGTATCTGGATCTAGGAGTAAGATAAATTAAGGAATTCATCGTTGGTAGGCTTTTCATATCAGCCTTATCATATATAAAATACTAGACATAGCAGACAAATTTGCTTTTTCACTTTCAAGTTGCGTCATACACGGTTTTTAGATAAATTATACATGAGAACGAAACAATAGAGTTTTTGTTACCACAGGTTATAATCGAAATTTAATATGCATAAACTATTTTCAGAAGGTAGGCAAAAAATCTATTTTGGTCGCAAGACAAATTTCAACATGCATGAAATTTTCAATTTCGCCGTACGAAGATTTAAGAAAATGCCATTATTTGGAAGTGTTATTAAATTAAAAAAAGCAAAAAACACAGGAGTAAAAAGGTTATTAAACATGAATGCCTGGATAGCTGCATCATTAAGATGCCAATCAAAGAATAAAAGTATTTAAGGAGCCTTTAATCCTTCTGTGAAGCTTTATTGATTCAAAACGCTTTTTTCTATATTTTGACATTATTAAGTACAAGTGAAAATAATGAAAAGATAAATAGAACCGAAATACTCAAACCAATAAAAAATGAATTCAAAAATTATTCACTCGCAACTTTACAATGATAGCAAAGAAACAGGGGTTGATGATGCTACTTGTTCTTTTGAAGAAATAAATAGTAAAAAAGAAAGAAGTAACCAAAAAGTCAAATTTTTGGCGGTTCTTTTGATGGCTCTTATATTTTTTTCTACCAGTATTGCCTCGTTAAAATGCCGTCATCATCAAAAACAAACTAGAATGGTTAAGTCTTTAGAAAAGTATCAAGATGTTAACAAGATTCTTTCCAAAAGATCTGGCAATCTATATAACACAATATATAGTAGCGAAACATCTGCATTGAATTACTATTATGGAAACAAAACACAGGATCAAACATATGTGGCAGCTGTAAATTCTGATATTCACAGTTTTTACAACATCCATTCACATAATGATGAATTCAGAAAAATACCATTGTTTGGGGCATTAAGTAGAAATTATAGAAGTATCGAGGCAGACTGCCACTATGATGGGTATTCTGACATCTATGTTGGTCATAACAAGAAAAGTTTGAACAAAGCCAAAACTTTGCAGAATATGTACCTAGGGCCACTCAAAGCAATGCTTGATGAAATCAACAACATCAACAATAATACTGGGGTACCTGACAGCACACAAACTAATGGGAACGAGTCACAATACAAAGGTGTTTACTACAATTATCCAACAGAGACTCTTAACTTGTTGATTGACATCAAAGATAAACATGGACATGACTTGGTCGCCAAGTTATTGGAGCAGTTGGAACCATTAACGGAGTTTCTTACATACTACGACTACAATGCCAAAAGAATTGTGTATAAACCATTATCCATCACACTTAGTGGGAACTGTCCGGTAGAATATCTAACTACGAAAAACGGTACCTTTATTAACAAACAGCAAAGCAATAAGAGATACTTGTTTATAGATCACAATTTACTTGATACAAGCAGCTCATCGTGGAACAATAAATACGATATAACTGAATGGTGTGTCATGAGCTCTGACAACGAGAAGCACGTCAAGAGCTTGAAAGCAAATAGCATGTATCCGGTCAGCCAAACAAATGACAATCAATTTTCGGTTGGCAACCTCGAAGGTTTGAAGGCCATGACCTATAAATACAATATTTTGGCTAGAATTTGGGATGTCAAGCAGACACATTCGTATTCTTCTGACCAAGACATGAAAAACACCATCAAGAACCAGTACAATTTACCGTACACAGAAGCGGTCAACAAATATTTTGAGGCTATGAACGGGACCTCAAACGCAAAGAAAATCCAGTCAGATTACGAGGTCATGGAAGACTTGCTTGTCTCTGGAGGAGCCACTATGGCAAACGCTGACGACTTGGACTTCATGGTGTACGTTTACAATAAGATTCAAAGAACCACGCCAGCTTGCAAAAACTTCTCATAAGTTGCTGAGTTTCACATGTAGCCGGTATTGGACTATATTATTCCGTGTTGCTGCCCAGCATTTTTCATTTTTCAATTCTATAGGTATATTATTTTCATTTGCATCTACATTATATTAAGGTTTCTTTCTCTTTCTTTTATTTATTTTTCTCTTTCTTTTATTTATTTTCTATTCTATACTTATTATGTCATATGATCTAAAATAGACTATTTTTACACCGGTATAAAATTATCTTCACGTGTAGTTGTTCTGTATAAAATCCCTGTTTTTTGGTCATCTCATGTTTCTTGCTTTCATTAGGTCAGCATCTGTATCTTCTTACTATTTTTCTGATGATTAATTTCTGGTCGCTGCAAGAATTGCTTGGCGAGTCGAAACTCATTCGTGCGCCAGCACTTGGTTGCCTGGGCGCAACTTGAAGCTGCGGGTTTTGCAAGCCTGCCTGACCAACCATGGGCGGGAGTTCGAGACAGTAAGACTTGCTTGAGCTTCTTTACTGAGCATCTCAAGATAACGGATGTGAACATTCTGCTTGACAACGAAAAAACCTTGGATGTAGTTTCTCAGGCTAATCAAGCGAATTCATAGTCAACAGCCCGAGTCTCCTCTGGTATGTCGAAAATCGCAAGCACAAAGTCATGTAATGCATACAAAGATAGTACTTGCTTGGGTCTTTTTTAAATGGCTCATAAAACTTCTAGTATGTGTTTTTGTGTTTCGCGGCTATTTCATTGGTTTATCTTCATGTTTAATTCTTGTCTCTCTGTACTACTAGTTCTATTATTGCATGTTCTCTTAGTCTAATATTGCTTTTATTATAGTTTCTTATAATCCAGAGCGGTCGTTGGCGTACATTGATAGGCAGGTCTGAACACAGGTTTGGCTGTCTACAGGAAAATGGCTGCTGCCTAGCATGCAAAGCAATTTTCATCTCTGCTGAAGCGCAATGTGAGTTTAGGCAGCGCGTCATATCTGCGACCTTCAATTTAAATTGTAGGCCCAAGAAAAAAAATAGTAAAAGTTAAAAGGAAAAAAAAAACCATTCTACGATAAATAAATATATATATATATATATATATATATATATGAATATAGAGAAGGATAACAAGAATAAAAGTATCCTCTTTTGGTTACATTCTGTAGAACCAGACCCTGAGTTTTGCTTATAGCATATTGAAATTGGTATCAACGGATATTAACCGGAAAACCAGTGGTGGCAAATAGAAGAAAAAGAGGCGAGAAATCACAACAAGCCACATACCATAGATAAATCGTTTAGTAATAGAGAAAAAAAAGGAGAGAGGAACTAGAACGAGACATATACATAAAGAACAAGACATTTACATAAAAGAACAAGAAGGGGCAGAGAAGAATAAAAACGAAAGAGATACTAAAAACAATAGAAACGAAACAGATATATAAAAAAATAGCGAAGGGATTCAATAAAGAACTAAAAGAACCAAATACATTAAAGAACCAAAAGAAACGTAAACATTAAAGAACACACACCACACAAACCAAATAGACACATTAAAGAAAACAAACCAAGTAGATAAATTAAAGAATAGAAACGAAACAGACAGAAATAAGATCCACAAGATAACGAAAACTCGCGATTTTGCAAAAATAGAGCTTTTGATTGACACAGAACCAATTTCTCCATCTTTCTTCAGTTTTATCCCGTTATATTCACCAGAACAACGTATCACGGGTTCTGAACAGTGGAAAATTCAGAAAAACAATCCAAAGGGTAGCACTAAGCGGTAGAGGAAACCGAGAGAAAGGCTGCAATTGAGGATAGGTACCCCTTTTTGCATTTCTCTTCATCTCGATCGGTCTCGCAACAGTAATCATGGTTTGGGACCATTTAGATATCGATAAAGCGCACGTAGCGTACGCGGTTGTCGCCGTGTTCACTGCCTTTTTCTCGTTGACTTCCTTGTTCATCAAGGAAAAGCTCTACATTGGTGAATCCACATTCGCATCAATATACGGACTTATCGTGGGACCCCACTGTCTTGGGTGGTTTAATCCCACGTCGTGGGGTAATTCGGATTACATTACCTTGGAGCTTTCGAGAATCACTTTGGTGGTCCAGATTTTTGCGGTAGCAGTCGAATTACCTAAAAAGTATATGCTTAGGCACTGGCGCTCCGTATTCTTTTTGCTTGTACCTGTCATGACGGCTGGTTGGCTTATTGTCGGGGCCTTTGTGTACCTATTGATTCCAGGATTAGATTTTCCAGACTCCTTATTAGTATCCGCATGTATTACTGCTACAGATCCAGTTTTGGCTGCCGCAGTTGTGGGTAAGGGTAAATTTGCTCAGCGTGTTCCGGGCCATTTGAGAAATATATTAAGTGCGGAATCCGGATGTAATGACGGAATGGCTTTCCCGTTTATCTATCTTAGTTTGAATCTTATCGTTCATCATGGTAATGCTGGTGAAATTATCAAAGACTGGATTTGTATTACCATTCTATATGAATGTATATTTGGTTGTATATTAGGTACAATCATTGGTTATTGTGGGCGCCATGCTATAAAGTTCGCCGAACGTAAAAATTTGATTGATCGTGAATCATTTTTAGCATTTTATATTGTCTTAGCATTAATGTCAGCTGGATTTGGATCGATGTTGGGTGTTGATGATTTATTGGTATCTTTTGCCGCTGGTGCTGCATTTTCCTGGGATGGCTGGTTTGCTAAAAAAACTGAAGCTAGTAACGTTTCTACTGTGATAGATTTGATTATTAATATGGCATATTTTGTTTATTTTGGAGCAATAATTCCTTGGGAACAATTCAACAATGATGCCATTGGAACAGCAGCATGGAGATTAGTCATTCTTGCCATTGTAGTTATTTTTTTGAGAAGAATTCCAGCAGTTTTGGCTTTAAAGCCTTTAATCCCGGATATTAAGTCTTGGAGAGAAGCTCTTTTTTGTGGTCATTTTGGTCCCATTGGTGTCGGTGCAGTATTTGCTGCGATTTTGGCTAGAGGAGAATTAGAAGCTTTTGATACGAGTGATCCTACGCCTTTGAAGGAGATTCCTGTTCCGGGCTCGGCAAATTATCAACTAATAGCGTGCATATGGCCAATAGTCACATTTTTAATTATAACTTCTATTATCGTTCATGGTTCTTCAGTCGCAGTTTTAACATTGGGTAGACATTTGAACAGTATTGCAGTTACTATGACGTTTACGAATACAAATACGAACTTCACCATAAACACATCAGCAGAGAAAAATTGGCTTAATAGATTGCCTAAGTTGGAATCATCAGGAAAAAGTTTCTCTTTACAGCGTGTCGATACAAAAGCTCTCAAGTTGAAAAAAAATAAAAAGCAAAAGAAAAAGCATAAGTATAACGAAGATGAGGATGAATTAGGAAAATTAGCAGCCGCAAATACTTTGCAAAATAATGAAATGCAAAAAGGTAATAATGTTGTTGTTGAAACTTCGGGAATAAAATATAGACCTGCTGGGAATACAGGTTATAAATCGAAACTGTCACGTCGTAAGCAGCGTCGTAAGCAAAGAAGATCTATGTTCCAACAAAGTGAAAGTGATGAAGAAAACGTTGGAGACGAGCCAAGACGTACACCACCTCAAGCTGAGCAGTTTAATTTATCACAACTTCATCAAGATAGACTTCGTAAATATAGAGAGATGAATCCAGAAGAGGAGGAAGAAGAAACTGGAAAACCATTAGAAATTGAAGAAGCCGAACCTGTAAACGAAGAAGCCCTCAAAGAGGAAAAAGAACAATCTCAGAAGGAAAATGAAACTGGTGATAAGGATCATGCAAATGAACTTGGTATTGACACTTCAGAGCCTGTTGATCTTTCCATACATGATGAAACTTCTCCCTCAGGTTCAGCGATCGGTGTTGCTAAAAAAGTTGCACAACCAATCAAAGCATATGAAGAAGGTTCTAAAGTTATCATTGAAGATAGACATGGCGAAGTTATCGATGATATAGATGTTTACAATCCTAAGAAGGATGCTTCCTTAAAAAGTGATAATGAGGATGGATCTCACTTAAATGAAGATAAAGCTGATTCTGAAGTTAAAAATGTTATTTCAAGAGTAGCCTCACGAGTATCATCAATTACATCCGGAGGATCTATAAGGAAGAACAGACCACATAAAAAGGGTTTAGTGTATAGAATCGGTAATAACTTGGTTGTCGAAAACGAAGATGGTGAAGTTATAAGAAGATATGAAATCCACGAACACCATAAATCGAAACTTTCTGATAGTTCTGAAGCTAAGGGAAACGAGGAAGCAAAGAACGAAGGTGATGATGATGATAAAGACTATGTTGATGTAGTTTCCGTCAATGATAATGCCTCTCCATCTTTGGTTAACAAGACTTTGAACGTCATCGGATTGAAAAAGTTTAGAAGCAATGTTGCTAAAGCCACAGAAAACAACAAGGAAGAACTCTCTGAATCGGAAGTAGAGGAAGCGAAAGAGCCACGTATTCAAAGAAATAGATCGTTGCCTCCTGAAACTAAGAAGGACTACTATGATGACGATTACGATGATACCGATGATGACGATGACGATGACGATGAAGACGAAGACGACGATGTTGAAGAAGAAACAGAAGTTGAAAAAAAAAGAAGATTAGCCGCTTTAGGACACTCTGCTACTAGTCCAAGAGACGAAAGTGATGAAGAGCATATTTGAGCTATTTATGGAAAATTTCTTTCCTGCAAAGCTTGCTATTAATGACATTTTTAAGTTTTCTTAATAATACTAATAATAATCACAATCATAATAATAATCATAATCATAATAATAATAATAATCATAATCATAATCATAATAATAATCATAATCACAATTTTAATAATACGCATGTTTTCGGTTATTTTGATTCATTTTCAATTTTGTTTAATTTTTTATTTTTCTTATTCTTGATCTTTTTCTTTTTATCTAGTTATTTTTCTTTATAATGTTATTACCTTTCTCCCTATATATGCTATCTATTTGGCATGTATTCCAATAGACTAATACAGTTTTCTTATATATATTTAAATATGTTTGGAGGTGCAGAAGTCGTAAATACAAATTTTTATGTTAATTTTCACTTTGCGCTCATCAAAAATTTATGAGAATATATATATATATTGATTTAACTTTATATACAGAAAAGGATTTATTAAAAACCCTCATACAATGCTTAATAGGAAGACAAACAAGAGAAAAAATACAATGGAAACCAGTCAAACGTTGTCATGATAATTAATTTTGCTATCTATAATTACTGAAAATACCTTTTTTTTTGCAGCAATTCTTCTTACAAATTTGACACACACCTATATGTTGCAATGGTCACATAACCTGTCCATTTATTTTTTGTCAATTTTCTTCGTTTCAAGCTTACTTTCAACAGGGCTGGCCTTTTTGCTATTTTTTTCGGAAGCTGGGGAAGCTTCAACTGTATTTTGGTCTTTTTTCATATGCTTGCTAAATATTGGATCTTCCAACAACTCTTTAACTCTTTGAGCAACCAAATCTGTATTTTGGGCATCGTTTTTCAAGAAAATATTAGAATCATCAATTTCGAATGAAACGTCTTTCAATTGTTTTAAAGCGTCTTGCAAGTCATCTTTCACGAAAACATTGGTCTTCATTCCTACACCTTCAATACCATATTTGTTCAACACTGAGAACCATAAGTCAAGCACTTCAGGGTTAGAATCCCAAGCCTTTAATAATCTCTTGTGTGTCTTACGTTGGAAATTTTCCTTAGATTTAGCTTTGACGAACCCAGCCTTAATAACAGTCCACTTTTCAGTTCTTGTAGGCAATGGTTTTGGGCCTGTAACCGGAATACCTAAATAATAAGCTGCTCTAATTGCAAAATCAATAAAAAATTCCATATTTTGGATACCATAAGATCTAAAGTGGACTTCAGCCACTAAATCATTGTGTTTTACTTCATGTCTTAATGGTTTGTGATATATGGCTTCGACATTTATAGGAAATTGCGGGTTTGTAGATACAACACCATCAGCACCAGTCGATGAAGGTGCTTCTGTGGCTGAATTGGATGATGGTATGCTTTTGTTCAATAATGTTCTATTTGTGGAAAATGCACTGACGCATATCTTTGTTGGTGATACCACCACTAATGGTCTTGATTTTATTAGTTGGGTCGAGAGATTTCTATACATTTTGCTATCTAATAATGTGTAGTATCGACGATATTTCTGAAGTACCTACTCTTATTTTTGATTGAAGGTCCCTATATATGTCCAACTTTATGTTATAGTATTATGGCTTAAGCCCTTATAATCTATAAATTTCAACCGTTCGTTATACATAGTTGAAACGTTCAAAGAGTGAGAGAAAAAAAAATTTTTATCACAATAATTATTGAAAAATTATTTTTTCTTTATTTTTTTTAGAGAAAAGAAAAAAACCATGTTACCCGGATCGCATCTAATAAAATACAACAATTTGAAATTTAAAGGCTAAATCATAAGTTAGATATAGTCAATCTAAGAGGTAGATATCAGTTGACAGAGCTAACAAGTTCGAGTATTGATCTGAAATAAAGAGAAAAATATGGGTAAAAGTAGTAAGGATAAGAGAGATTTGTATTACAGGTACGTGATTAGAAAAATAAAGATGATCGAGAACAAGAGATTTTTTTGTTTTTGACTTGGAATTTGGAATATAACAGGACATCAAGACTAACAAATTAGATAGAAAGGCAAAGGAAGAAGGATGGAGAGCCAGATCAGCATTTAAGCTTCTCCAGTTGAATGAGCAATTCCATTTGTTTAAAGATGTTCACCGAGTAGTTGATCTATGTGCAGCACCGGGTTCCTGGTCGCAGGTATTATCGAGGGAGATATATGAGAAGAACAGTAGCAACTACACGGAAAACAAGCCGCAGATAGTGGCTGTTGATTTGCAACCAATGTCGCCGATTAATGGGGTAACATGTTTGCAAGCAGACATCACGCATCCAAAGACACTTGCGAAGATCTTAGAGATTTTCGGAGGTGAGCCAGCAGACTTTATTTGCAGTGATGGTGCACCAGATGTGACAGGGTTGCATGATTTAGACGAGTATATTCAAGCGCAATTAATTCTTTCGGCACTCCAGTTGGCAACATGCTTGTTGAAACCAGGAGGTAGTTTTGTAGCCAAGATCTTTAGGGGAAGAGATATCGATTTAATGTATGCGCAGCTAGGGTATCTTTTTGAGGAGGTGATCTGTGCCAAGCCAAGAGCGTCCAGAGGCACTTCATTAGAGCTGTTTATTGTGTGTCGTGGGTACAAGCCAAGAGTAGGATGGAAGCCTGAGTTAAAGTTGAACCAGTCAACGGAGGAATTTTTTGAGGATGCGGGCATGCACAGAGACAACAAGTTGGACAACTCCTTGGGCGATTATTTGCCAGACGAGGAGAGAAAGGTGGCTCCCTTTATTGCATGCGGTGACTTGGCCACGAGCTACGACTCAGACGCCACCTACGGGGACTTTGAGACCAGCAGCATCGGCAAGAGCTTGAATCCTGTGCAGCTGCCTACGGCTCCGCCCTACAAGAAGGCGCTTGAGATGAAGCGGCGCGGAGAGTTGAAGCAGAAACTGTATGTGTGAACGATGTGTATGTATAGATACTGTGTTTCCAATGGATGTTTTTGTTACTTTCTCGATGAGTCTTCCAATGGATGTTTATCTCGATGAGTCTTGTAGTTATTCGTGTTAAGCAGCAGAGAATGTGTGTGGGTTTGACAAGTCGTATGTAGAGATGTATTAATGTGGAGGTTTATACGTATGCAAGGGTTTTTTAGGTTCGGGTTAATGTATGTTAGGGTTTTTAAGGGCAGTGTTTTATGAGTGTAATAACTAAACGGTGTAATGTTTGACGCATGTTGGGGTTTAAAAATGTAATGGTTTTTGTGTGTTGCGTTTCACAGATGTTACTGCGTTGGATGCTACGGTTAGCGGGTGTACTAGTGTACAATGTTTGGATGTAAGCACTAATTTCACGGTGTCTCCGGGATTTTCTAGGCCAGGGGGACCGAGATGCACTCTGTGGCTATGCTAAATTTATGTCATGATTCTAAAAAAAACAGAGTCTATTTGCTCCGGTTGTCCAGAAATTTTATTTTCTGCCGCACAACTGACGTTTTACTGTTTTATTGTATTTGATGTTTTTTTTTGCATTAGACTGCGTGTAAACGGCTGGGCACCAGACAGCCTGTAAAACAAAGAAGTCCAATAATACTTTACGCAGGTCGCCCCACGCTTCCTGACTGGCTGCCTGGGGCGGACGGCGACTGCTGCACTCTTGTCTGCCCAACTTCCCATTTGAGCAGCAGCTCGTTTGCTTTTCGGCTTGCACCCAGCAGAGCTGGCGGCTACAACATCTGTCGATCAACTGAAAACCCATAAAACTCAGGCAAAATCAAAAAAAAGTAAAAATAAGAAAAAATACAGTTCTTAACATAATAGATATTATTTCCGGTACGGCATTTCGGGACGACTGAAACGCCAACAAAAAATTATCAGTTGACACAGACGCAATAGACAATGGTTAGAAACACAGTTGAAAGAGAAACCGAACAGAAAAAAATAAAATTTTAATTTTTGTTTGGCCAACTTAGAATCTTCTGATCCTAGATATATATACATAAATTTCTACATAAATCAGTAAGGATATAATTAATTGGTTATCGTAACACAGAGAGACCACGATATACAGTCGGATAAACCAGCCATAAACAGACAAACAGCAGCTTTGAACCAGAGATTGCACTTCGCAACACAAGTAACGAACGCTGCGATCCTGAAAATCAGAAAAAAAAGCCCTCCAAGGACCGTAAAACACGATCAGAAACGGTTCTGAAGATAAGCCAAAGACACAGACATTTCTGAAGATATACCAAAGAAAAAGACGTTTTGAAGACAAACACAGAGAATTGGCAAACTGTGCAACAACACTAACCGAATTCCGCATTTCTGCAATCAAACTGCGGATCCCACGCCCAGAGAACACAACGAACACCACCTCCTTGATCTGCACGATAAGAGCAGAACCACTGCGATCCGCAAGATAAGATCAGAGCAAATACAGCACAAGAGCCCTCCTTTATTTTGTTGGGATATTGCTATTGTTTCTGATTAGCCTCTTTTTCTATTTTCATTTTTTCTTTCTCCTGAATCCCGTGTGTCGCCACAGTTCTTTTAACCTCGCCTCAGCTTTTAGCCCCTTTCAGTGGTACCCTGTCGTCCCGCGCTCAAATGACTACCAACGTGCCTAAGATATATGCCTTCAAGGAGTTCAACGACGTTGCCGACGCCGTTGCGGATCACATCATAGCCGCCCAAAACTCGGTGTTGTTTGACAACAAGATCATCCCAGGCCAGCTGTCTACCGATGCTCACGGCAGCAGGAATGCAACCTTGTCGCCTCCTAGCAATAGCAATAACACCACTGCCCAGTCCTCTGCGGCATCGACCCCTGGCCCCGTCTCATGCTCTTCCCTCAACAATTCGTCCTCCAAGTTCTCCAAAAAGAAAAAGAAAGAACAAATGGCCAAGAGATTTAAAATCGCCATTTCCGGCGGTTCATTGATTTCCGTGTTGAACAAGGGTCTCCTCAAAAGAAATGACGTCTTCTGGGAAAAATGGGACATATACTTGGCTGATGAGAGATTGGTTCCTTTTGATGATCCTCAATCCAATTACGGTTTGGCTAAGAGAAACTTATTTGATCTAATCGAGTCAAGCTATGCAGCTGATAGCCCCGTTAAAAAAGTGCCTAAGATTTACCATATAGATGAGCTGCTTATCAATGACCCCCAAGAATGTGCAGACGACTACGAAAAATTATTGATTAAAAACTTTGCTAACAAAGATTCGGTAAAGCTTCCTTTATTTGATTTGTTTTTACTAGGTTGTGCTCCTGACGGTCATGTTGCCTCTTTGTTTCCAGACAGAGAACAATTAAGAGAAAATTTTGCATGGGTGATGCCTGTGGAAAATGCCCCAGTACCTCCAACTCTGAGAGTAACTTTAACAGTTCCTGTGATCTGTCACTCTGCAAGAGTCACGTTCGTTGTTGAGGGTAGCACGAAAGCTCCGATTTTAAAAACTGTCTTTGAAAGACCCGATAAAGGACTTCCTAGCAGTATCGTCAACGAGAGTGCTGCTGGAAGAGTGGCCTGGTTTGTAGACGATGACGCTTTAGATGATGTTTTGGTATCTAAAAAGAAATACAAATACGAAGTGGATACTTACAAGAATAAATAAACTTTTATCTTGTCCTTTGCTGCTATTGTTTTTTGATTTCTTTCTTTATTTTTTGGTCATTTATCTACTAATGCTCAGTTATTTCATGTTCGTCTTGATTTCTAAATAGTCATAATTTTGTTCATCATTCACTGTTATCTCGTTTTCCTTTTTTTCAAGTAAAAAGAATTTTTTTAGTATATTTTATATATTTATTTACATATTATTACTGTTTTTTTTTTTACCTTTATTCTTTTGATGTCTCATTCAAATTCATACTAACTTATAATACAAAAATAGTTGATCTATGGTTTCCTAGTAAATTCAATCACTGGTTTATCATATTTCATACGATATTCATTTCAATTTTGAATTTGTAAACATACAAAAATTAACAAAATTCGTTATTTCAAGGTTATTTCAATTCTTTTTTTTTCTCCGACACTATCGGCCCAATTTTCATGCTGTGTATTTGCTATGATTCTAAAACACTTGAGCTTGTTGAAATAAAAAAAAAAAAAATAATATAATCACAAATCAAAAAGGGTAAAAGCAACTATTCTTTTCGAGAGGAAACAAACATATACAATTTATATGAAGTTATACGGTTGACTGTCATTATTCAAGTACATATTTTAGAATTGATTCAAAAATTGATACAAGAATTGCTGTTAACGAAATATAGGAAGTAATATGTTCTCACAAAGAGTATACAAGGTTTTTCGTGAAACATTCGGACTGCAGCTCTTATTAACTACCAGAAAACAAAAAATTTCTCATTCTAGTGTTCTTAAAGCTTCATCATCATCCAAAAGCAATGTTATTGGCATAGATTTGGGAACTACGAACTCTGCAGTCGCAATTGTACAAGGTGATCTACCATTGATCATAGAAAATAACGAAGGGAAAAGAACAACTCCGTCTATAGTTGCTATACTCAAGGATGAGTCATCAAATAAGCCAAAGATTCTCGTGGGAGAAAGTGCAAAACGTCAGCAAGTTTTGAATCCTCATAATACATTTTTTGCTACCAAAAGATTGATAGGTAGACGATTTTCGGATGAAGAAACTCAACGTGATTTGAAAAGCGTGGGATATAGAATTGTTGAAAATCCGCAAAATGGAGAAGCAATGGTTCAAGCAGTTCTCCAAGTAGGTGAAAATGGTAAGGAAACCACTACGAATTATTCACCAGCACAAATTGGTGGTTTTATATTAGACAAAATGAAAAGTTTTGCTGAAACATACTTGAATAATCAAAAAATAAAGCATGCAGTCGTCACCGTCCCAGCGTATTTCAATGATTCGCAACGTCAGGCTACAAAAGACGCAGGCAAATTTGTAGGATTGAATATCTTAAGAGTGATTAATGAACCTACTGCTGCGGCTTTGGCATACGGATTGAATAAAGAACGCAACGATGGCATTGTTGCTGTGTATGATCTTGGAGGCGGGACTTTTGATATTTCTATTTTGGATATTAATAAAGGGGTTTTCGAAGTCATTGCTACAAATGGTGATACACATTTGGGTGGCGAAGATTTTGATTTGATGTTGATGAACTACGTGGTTAATGATTTTAAACAGAAAACTGGTGTTGATCTTTATAAAGACGGTACTAATATGCAACTTCAAAGAATCAAGGATGCATGTGAAGATTGCAAAATACAACTTTCAAAAACGAGCACTTATGATATAAGTTTGCCATTCATTCATGGCAAAAGCCATCTTGAATTAACTATTACCGAAGAACAATTGGATTCACTTTCAATGAATCTTATAAATAAAACAATGAAGCCTCTTAACAAAGCCTTGAGGGATGCAGAATTGGAACCCGAGGAAATAGATGAGGTCATTTTGGTTGGTGGCATGACTAGAATGCCAAAAATTAGAAATATGGTGTCTGAGTTTTTTGGGAAACCTGTTAATACAACAGTTAATCCTGATGAAGCAGTTGCTTTAGGTGCTGCAATTCAGGGTGCTGTTCTTTCAGGAGAAATAAAAGATATTTTATTATTAGATGTGACCCCTTTAACCTTAGGCATTGAGACTTATGGTGGGATTTATTCTCCTTTGATACCAAGAAATACCACAATCCCGACAAAGAAATCACAAATGTTTTCAACTGCAGTCGATGGTCAAACAGGTGTTGACATATCGGTATATCAAGGTGAAAGACCTTTGGTCAAAGAGAATAAGCTTATAGGACATTTTAACCTTTCTAATATACCTGTCCTTGCAAAGGGTGAACCTCAAATTATGGTTACGTTTGATATTGATGCAGATGGTATTATAAAGGTCACCGCAAAAGAAAGAAAAACAGGTCAAGATGCTTCTATCACAGTATCAGATGTGGTTGGCCATTTGAGTGATCAAGAGATTGAGAAAATGATCAAAGATGCAGAAATTAATAAGGAACTGGATAAACAAAAGTCTATACTTTTAGAGCATGCGACAAGATCGGACCTTTTAATCGAAGATACTAAGAATGTCATAAGCAAATTGGAAAAGTTAATAGAAAAAAGTGACTCTAACGTTCAAAAAGAAGTGGAAGAGTTAAAATCCATTTTGAGCGATGTATCTCTGTTGATTATCAAAGCAAGAAATGGTGAGAAAGTTAACGCTGCAGAATTGAAACAGAAAACTGATCATATTCAAAAATTTTCTATGAATGTTTTCAATCAACTTGCCAAAGCTCAAGGAAAACAATAGTATGAACATGGATGGGTAAATAATTAAATAAAATCATACTAACACTGTATATAAAAAAACTTTAAATTAACAGTTTTCAAGTCAGAAGATAAGAATACATTAAATATATACAAACTATGTACAATGTTGAATATTCAAAAAGCATTTTATTTGTCAAGTATAGATTATATGCATCATTAATATAATCACATTAAATTCAAATCATCATTCCAAAAAATATTTTCAATATTAATTTTCTGTGTTTCTTTGTTGATATCTTTATCTGACATTCCTCTAAACATTGGTTTTAAAGTTCCATTTTTATCAATTGAATCAAATCTATTGAATGATTTGCCTTTCAAACATCTCTCTGTCATCCACAATTTAATGTCACCGTCGAAACCTTTTGGAAGTTCATAAAGGGTGGAATACATTTTTCTATTTTCATCTAAAGGTTTGACTGATTTATCAGTACTGTTGTAATACAGCTTAAGTTGCACCATTTTCTTTAAATTCTTATTGTAAACCATTTTTTTGCTTTTCTTCTTTAAAGTGACAAATTCTTTTTTGTAAATATATGAATCTATGGACTCTCTGATGTAAACATCTAATTCCATTGGTGCATAAAACTCATATAGATTATAGTTTATATAATCCAATATCGATGATTTTTCATCTTCCGAAGCAATTTTTTCGGTTCCATTCTTGCCTTTATCAACCTCTTCCAATTCCAATTGTTTCAACTGTTTCAAAGTTCTGGTTGGAACAACAGTAATGTACCCCAACCCTTTAATCACTATATCAATGCTACCAAGAAAAGGTGGAATAATATATCTTTGTAAATTTTCTGACTTTAGTAATGCTTTGCCATTTTTCACACCTACGAGCTTTGCTAAAGCACTTGGAGGATCTGTCGCCACACTTAAAGCCTTTTCAAAATTTGAAAACCTGTGGCCTTTCACATGTGTGCTAGAATAAACTTGAGTTATTGAATTTTTTGGACCAACCAAAAAGGCAAACCCGCCTAGCCCATAACAATCTCTATCCATAATAGATGTGTATTGTGATTTTTTTGAATTAAATTGTGATTTTTTTTTATTGTCTTGGAATTTTTCACTTTCAGGTTTAGAAAGATGCTTGATCCAAGAATCGTTAAGAAAGCTGAAAATTCCAAAACCTTGAGTAGAAGATTTTACAAATCCTGGTAAATCATTGATTGTAACTTTATCGTTACTAATCTTATAAGATAGAATATCTTGCGTTGTATTAGGTAAAACAAAAATCCCTGGAATTTGAACATTATTCTTAATCGTTGAAACTTTTTTTTTATTATTCAAGTATTTTTCAAATGATAATTGATCAATCATTGATTTCGTTTTATTTTTGTTTTGAATATAATAATCATAAAATATTAATGATTTTATTAAGGATGACTTTCCAACGTTTGCCTCACCTACAAAAAAAACATTCTTGTTCTCTATAATTTTGTTGTAGAGCTGAGGTATATTCCATGATTTTTTAGAACTTACCACTATAATTTGTTCTTGATTGATGGTGATTTTTTTTTGTAAGTTTCCATTTTCAAAATTCTTTTTCAAAAAAACATTTATCATCGAACTAAAATAGTTCAATATGTATTTATTTATAACTCCAGAATTATTTATTACTAGGTCAGCTTTATTTATCACTATAGTAATTTGATTTGAGTTTTCAATCTGATTAAACAAAGAGAAATTCAACGTATGCGGGAAATCCTGAGCTGAAATGACATGGCAAACTTTAGAATAACGAAGTTGAGGAACCCTTTCTTTTCTAATAACGCTATCCAAACTTAACTTTGGCGATTTTTCGATGTCAAAATATTCATTTTTGGTAAAAGCATTGTGACATCTCAAGCATTTTAAACTGTTAATCTTTTTGATGTGGTCATTGGTTATTTCACTAGCAGAACTAATATTAGAATTATGACTTTCGGTAACACTGCTCTCCTGTTTAATTTTGATATCATCTGTCGAATCTGTTACTGACGATGTATTGAGTAATAACATTCTTTCTTCTTCAGTAAAAGTATTATAAACTTCGTCAAATACTCTGTCGGATTCTTTTCTGAACTGTATTCTTGAAGCATTGTCTTCTGCAATAAGCTTCTCATCAATATATCCAGGCAAAGAACTATCTTTTGTTTGTACTTCCACACCGCATGAGGTACAACATTGTTTTTGACTTGCAGTTTCGGCGATTGAACTTGCCAAGCTGATTTCACTAGACACTGAAGGAAAAGAATGAAAGTGTCTAATAGCGTATTTTGACTCGATATTTTTGGCATATTCTTGAAGCTTGTAAGAATTTAAGTCGTCGATAGCTACCTTCAAATAAGCCTGGGCCAATAGCCGTACCCTCAAAGAATAAGCTTTAGTTGGTAATCTTGTTGAACCTCTGCGAAGCATATAATCAGGTGTATATAATTGTGGTTAAATGTTTTTCGACCTTTAAATTTCGGGTTTTTTTTTTGCTTAATATCTTATTTATTCTGAAAAATTATTTTATTTCGAAAAGATAAAGCCTTGATTTTTAGTTTTAATATATAGTATATAATCGCTTCTGATATAAGTATTATAACCTAATGCTTATTAGAACGAGAAATCAGAGATGCCAAAATCAATAGCTTGAAAAATTAAAGCTCTTCGACTAAATTTTGTAGCTGCCAAAAAGGGCAGATATTATTATATGTACGCGGCATATAATACATATTTATATGTGCACTTCAACAATAATCTTGCCGTTCATTCCAACTAGTAAGAAATTTTCAACATACATGGATCAATTGGGGAATCTCGGCTGTCACTGTTATAAACAATATAAAAATGCAAAGGTATCCATTAATAATGTTTGGACTTCTAAATGTAATAAATTTCTGTTTTGCAGAAAAAAGAAATTCGTGAAACAAAACCATCAATAAATAAAGAAAAAGAAGCTGGAAATAACTCTCTGTCAAAACAATATCCAATATCTATTTGTAGGGCAGACAACTTAAAATTTATTGCTAAACATTACCTGAAATGACTTCCATAAAATTGCCTTATGAGTATCAAAAAATTGAAGAGAACGAGAGTTTTGACGAAGAAGACTTGGAGGATCTCATAATCTATAGAGAAATCAATACCAAAAAGGACAAACGATCAGTTTTATTTGCAAAAATTGCACTCGTTTTTTTGGTTTGTCTTATTATATTTCTATGTGCTTTAAACAGCGAAAGCAGAAAATCAAATAATGGGGCAGAAAGCACTCATCAAGAAGTATCAACCACGCCCAACTACAACTTGACAAAATCAATAAATGCCTCGATCACTAGTTCGAATATCAATTTGACTTATCAGGTTCCACCTGCAACTACTTCTTATAACTTAGTTGCAACCACTGGATCAGTTTACAATAGTAAATACGGTTATTACTATTCTGAAGAAATGCATTTTTTACACTTTAGCAATGTTTCCAACAACTAAAATAAAAAATACTCAATTTTAAAAATATTTTTATCAAAATCAACTATGTGTTGTTCCTTGATCTTTGCATCAAATATTCTAAATAAATCTACAGATTTATCATCTTTCGTTATTCTGCTCTCAACTAGTGAAGAACTTTCGCTGAGGGTTTATTGATTTTTTTCTTTGCATTATTTTTTTTCTGGCATCAATCATGACAATATTGCCCTAATTTTTCGATTTTAATTTCTTTTTTCACACATTTATTTCTATATATTCATAGTGTAATAGGCAGGTAGTGCTTGCTGTCTTACATAATTTTTTTGCATTTTAGTTAACTCATTATATCAAACCAATTGATAATATTCACTTTCATTGATTAAGCAATATATCATCATTAACAATATTTTAAATATCTAAGAGAGGAGAAAAAACACGAAAATTGGAGCAGAATAGTACAAAAATTTAAATGAACAAAAAAATCAAAAACCAAAAATAATAATAACTAAAAGAACCTGTACAAAAGATAATTTATTCGTAAAAATTATCCAATTCATTACTCACAATTAATTTCGGTACCACTAATGCCGGTTCCAAGGTCAATCAATTGGCCACAGATTGCTGCTTTTAGCCCTGAATCGATACAATCAAAATCCCTAGATGAAGCACCTTCCGTTGACTTACCTAACCAAAATCTTAAGCATAACACTAAACTTTCGTAGGCATAACCATAGTCCTTATCCCAAATATCCTCATCAAACTCTTTCTGAAAATCAACCAAAACTTTAAAAATTGAAACAAATGATAACAAAGTACATTCTTTTTTGGCCTTGATAAAATACTTGTTTTTGCACTCATAAAGATCCATCAATGACTGTTCCGCAGCATTCAAATTTTTCTCATTTAAATACTTGGAAATCAAACAGCAAATTAGCGTTATGTGAAGTTCAGCATTGATGAACTTACAGCCCAATGAATCACTTATGTCCATAGCTTTAAAATAAGTCGATCTGTCAAAATCCTCATTAAAATCATGATCGACATAGGTGCTGTCATCATCATAATTATACTCTTCTTCTTCGCTGCCATAAAAGTATTCCTTATTTGTATGATGATAATTATATTTTTCAGACTCATCCCATGATTTAAATTCAGTGTTGTAATTAAACAGATTTCCAGAATAGCTCAACATTGAAATTCTATTCAACTCATCACTTTTATAAACTTGTTCCATGGCTTTTTTAACAAATTCAGTAGATTGCTCAACTTTTTCTGTATTCAAAAACGAAGAAAACAATCCGATTGTAAGCCTAAGAATAGAATTTTCAACAGCCAATCCTTCAGCTTCAACTAAATGTTCTTTTAATTTTTCTTTTTCCTTTTGTAAAACTACTTGCTTCTCACTATTGTTTTCTTTCTCATAATCATCATCGTCAGCCGAAGTATTGGTCACAGCAAGATATAATTCGACGCAATTTCTAAAAATCTGGTTGGCCTTAAAATTTCTATATAAATTAACCAAATTTCCTTCAATCACCGCATCATTTATTATGCTAATGTAACTTTCCCCATATGAACATGATGTAATTGAGTCATTTATATCGTTGTTATAGAACACGTTGATTAATCTTTGAATGATATTATGGTCACAAACGATTCTTGGAGCTCCGATAAATTTCAATAACATTCTCGAAACAAAACCTGATTGATAGATCATTTTTTGCAAAAGAGATTTGTACACCAAAGATTCTTTTGTGTCTTTATATTTAGACAAAGTATTATAAAAATCCCATAAAACAAAAATGCTATTTTTATTGCTTGAAGTTTTATTGAAAAAATTGCTATTAATCAGCTTGATAATGCTGGAAACTTTCTGTTCATCATCAATACAGTTCGAAGAATCAAAGTAATTCAAAATTGGAACTCTTTGGCAAATAAGTTTTGTAAACAAGGAACCATATTCTAAACCACTGCTCTTATTATTGTTGTTGTTAAAAAGTGTGTAGAACAAATGATCATTGTAAAGGCAAAACATGTAGAGGCAATAAACTAGCATCATCAATTTGAAGAAAAACAATAATTCTGTATTGTTATTTAGTCTTGAGAAAATTTTTCCAATAAAAGGTACGGCATTAAGCCCTCTAAAATCATTGTCAGTATTTCCGCCGCTTGTCAATAAGTTTGTTCCCATTAAGCCAATCATTCCACCCATTGCAAGCTTCATCGGCAAAGGCATCTCATTCATTTGCAGTGGGTGATGTTGCAGCGGTGCCTGTACTGCAGTCTGCTGGATATTAGCTGGTGGAGCTTGTGGCATCATTTGTTGTTGTACGAAATTGTTGTTATTAAATATAAGCTGTTGCTGTGATTCCTGAGAAGCCGTATGAGCATGCGGGGCAGATGTAGCTGGCTGAGGATATACTGGGATTGGATTCATGGAATTAGGCATTTTGAAATAAGGCACACGCATAGCATTTGGCATTAAATTGGGGCAGTTATTATTTGATATATCAGGAATATTAGTACCGTTGTTAAGAGGGTAATTGTTGATTTTGCTATTAGAGGTTAATTTGTCGCAAACCGTCTTCAAATGTTCCACTTCCTGCAGTAACTGTTTATTTTTCTTTTCTAAATGATGAATGTATTCTGCTGCTTTAGTGAGAACCGACGCTTTGTTTAACTTGGTAGCAGGAGTCAATCCCTCCAAGTCAACTGACTCTGAACCACCCAGAGCAGCGACCCGTAATGAAGGGACAGCATCACGCAATGCCAAAATTTTGCTGTTTATATTAGTTCTATATTTTTTTTCAATCATGTTATGGGACGTTCTTCCACCCTTTACCTTGCTTGAAGAGTTGTTGTCAACAAGATTCTTGGAAAGCTTGCGAGTATTTGATGGGGTAATTGTAGTGGAAGGCGAAGACTCTTTTGAGGCAGACTCCACGGCAAGCTTATCTAATTCTGGTGAATTGTGGTTATCAGGAGCAGAAAAGACAGACTCGGAATTGTCCGACTGTACGCTGCTACTGATTGAGAATCCATTTTTGCCTACATGGGTATTGGGGGTAGAGATCTTAAATGCATCAGCTATATTGCTGTCATTTCCTGAAAGCAGTATAGGAGCAAACAGTATATCCTTTAAATTGAAAAATGCGCTGCCATTCACGGCAGCGTTGTTGGAATTGCTGCCCATACCGTTATTAGAGTTATTATGTATGTTGTTAGGATTGCTATCCACGCCACTATTGCATATGTTGCTATTGATCATGTTGTTGTTACTTAGCATGTTGTTGCTGAACATAGCATTGCTCATGCTGTTGGCAAACATAGTATTGCTTACGCTGTTGCCAAACATATTATTACTCGTGCTGTGGTTGTGGTTGCTCTTATTATCGACGTCTCTGGGATCTGGAAACGCGTCATTTTGTGTCATCGCATCGCTGCTGAGATAGCTGAGGGACTTTGCTCTTGGGGAAAGACTCTGAAGATGAGACATCTGGGCCGTCTGCTGCTGGATATGGGACATCTGGGCCGTCTGCTGCTGGATATGGGACATCTGAGGCGTCTGCTGTTGGATATGGGACATCTGAGGCGTCTGCTGCTGGATATGGGACATCTGAGGCGTCTGCTGCTGGATATGGGACATCTGAGCTGCCTGTTGCTGGATATGGGGCATCTGGGATGTATGTTGCTGAAGATTGAGATCTCCGGATGGGAGATCTCCAGAGGAGACCAAGTTCTCAAACTGAAATGGCAAGAACTCTTCTTTGGCCATTGGTGAGGAAGTGTTTTTCTGACAAGTATTGGAACAAAGTAATTTGTGTGGAGTCTCTGGGTTGGTTACGGTGTTTCGCTGTCTTTAGTACTCGTTGCTCCGCTGAGTCAAGAAAAAACTTCAGAAGCCTAAATCAGAGACCTGGGGCTGTTGAATATAAAAAAAAGTGTGTGTCACCAAACTATGGGTCCTATTTGCCATAAAACGATACTATATATACATATATTTGTTTAGATGTTCGAATATAAAGCTTTAGGTCCTGTAACAAATTAGGGTAGAGGAAGGCAGCAACTGGGATTTCTAGAGCTATCAGGGCCTTCGCCAGTCCTACTTTTATTATACAGGGGCCCAAAGATTCTTGTAGGTCCGATTTTATTAGAGTTCTGGTTTTCTTCTGGTTTTTTTTTTTAACATAACCGATTATCGTACATATGGAATATTCTACATCTGAATACCGAGTGCGTATACATTCTTAGTAACAAAATACCCAGATACATATTTAACAAACTTTACTATACTATAATGCTGTATTTGTTGTGTATTTCTGAATGTCATGGTATATTATTACACATGCATGTATGTAGACGCACTTTGTTGAGCCAAAAACATAGACATTTATAAAAACAAAATCAAAGCGGGTAAAGGGTTGCATAACCGTTACGCTTATAATCACAAGATATGCGTTTGTTTGGTATTGAGCAACTGCTAAAAAAAGTAACTTTTGTAGTTTTTTTTCAAAAAAAAAGATCGACAGTCCACTTTTGCTGCGACATCATGTAGAAGCGGTGACATCATCACAAATTATTGTTGTTGGTAAGATTATTCCATGTACATGCGTATTCTTAGCCCGCTATTTCGGGTTATTAGCGTTTAGAACGCGATGGTTTTAGCTTCTCTGGTAGACAGTAGAAGCGGTTCCAGAATCCCAGCAACGTTTAAACTTGCGCACCACGGTTGTTCCGTATTGGGCGCTATTTTATAATAATATAATAATATATGTTCCGATAAGCTGGGACATGCCAACTTCATCTGGGACATTCGGTCTATATCTATAAAATTAATTCCGATATGGTGATAATTTTGATATATTTTAAAATTTCGCTATATTTTTGAATGGAAATTTGGTCTAAATCCTGCTTTCATATTCCCTTATAGTTTAAATTTACATATAATTCGAGACCCCTGATGATTTAAATTTTTTATGAAGTTGATGGTCTAAATTTTCCCACTTCAAATTTCTTACTGATATTTACAGTTTATGTTCTTATAGGTTGTACATTGATAATTATATTTACGAACTATATTTAACCTATATTATTACTATCTTACAACCTGTATAATCATCTATCTTACAACCTATATAATCATCTATGTTATAACCTATATAATCATCTATGTTATAACCTATATTATAATCTATATTAAACATATATAATACCTTGTGTTGTTCCTTTGCGACTCAATCACCATGCTATTCTTGGAAAGAATTTTCTGGTTGGCAAATTTTCAGTATCGGCGATAAGTTTAAGAACCTATCTTTCAGTCTATACAAGTGCACAGGTTTGTTATATCCGAAGCATACAACCACTAGCGTCCTGTCCGTCATGTTCCTACAATTTTAGACTGTTTCGCTTTCCCACGGAATATATGCTCTCTGTAAATCCACTCTGCAAAAATCCGTGTCCAGCCAACAATCAAATCGCCAAAATAAAATATATTTTTTGTCATGTGCGATCCTGCAATGCACGATCTGGATTGTGTCACGTGCAGTGCTAATTGCCCTCCTTTGGTACCGCGTTTTTGTGTATTAACATTTACTTTAAGAGATCACGTGATTGGTCTTCTATTGTTTCAACATGTCAATTCCGCTCCACCGTGTGAGACTCCTCAATGTTAATTTATTGATTGTGAAACTAAGCCTTCTTTCGGATCGATTTGGTGACTCACAAACAATGTAGATGTTGTCACCTTAAAATTCTTTACTTCAGCTTATATTTCAATCTTGAGTGCTTGTGTCAGCATCCAAGCATACTCTATTTAAAAAAAAAGCTACGTGTTATAACAACGCGAAATGATAAAGGCGAAAACAAACCAAGAGAAAGCAGGCCATCTACTACAGAAATACAATAATTGTAAAGATAGAAACAAGTGTTGAGGCTCGAGTATATGTAATGCAAATATCTAAACAAAATAAAATAATGGAAACCAAACAGTTTACCACCAGTAAATAATAATCAACCAACCATCAGCAGAAACATAAAAAAAAAAAATATTGACTAGAATATTAGCCAACAACCAGCCCCAACATAAAACCAAATTGACCCTAACAAGCCTTGACTAAGAAAGCTCTTTACTAGGAAACAGATAATAATGGTTTTAAAACCCGACAACTTCGGAGAAAAGACGAATGTAAACTTTAGGTTAAACGTGTTCTCTTGGAATATAAACTTAGAAAAATGTAAAACAATGACCATTGACCCTTAACAACTATTCAAAAAATCAGTATATTAATTAAATAGAGACATATATTCCCAGATGCCGCCGTGACTTCCTCATAATACAATGCAATATTACAATGTAATAGTTAATTGCAAAACCACGCTAGTTCATACCTGCAATAAGACACAAATATTTTGCAGCATTCAAATACATTGGAAATAATATAAATACAATCAATTTGCAGTATTCGAACGATTCGAAATATTATAAAATATAATTAACTTGCAGCATCCAAATATTTCAGAATATTATAAAATGCCAACAATTCAAAAAAATTAACCCATCTGTTTTCGTTTAAATATGGAAAACCTACACTATGTGACACTTATTTCTTAAAAATCAATGCAGTTCTTCTCTTCTTCTTCTTTATCTTGTTCTTCTTGTACGTGACATGTCTGCTTGTTCTCCATCCGCTTGTGGAGACCTTCTTCTTCTCCTCCTCAGTGTCCACGTCCATTTTTGCTTCATCCTCGCCTGCCGCCTGCTTCTTGGAAATCTCTTCTTCTTTTTGCTTTTTCAAGTCCTCTTCTAATTTTTTTGAAATTCTTTGGGAACGGGCATCGACAACATCTGTAAAAAATCCCTTACGTTTCACAGACTTGGCTGCTAACGATTTACTGTTTCTGATTGAACGAGCCATAGCAAATACGCAATATTCGTGCTTTCTTGGATTTCTAAAATATAGGAAACAATATGTAGCAATATCTGACTGCTTTTTCTGTTCAGACTCGATTCATATGTTTGCTTGTAGTCGAAGAGTATCTGCTGGATTGGCTCGATCTGTAAAAACACTATTGTTGGTTTCTTGGATATAGATATTCTGATGATATGTCTGAAACCTCATCGCAAAAAAAAATTGATGTTAAAAAAAAAATATACACATATAATTACAGAAAATTGAAACTGGTCACGCTCTGTTTCAAAGGGCACAAAATATCTAGAATAATGCACGTGATGCAAATTTGATAGCAGGAAAAAAGGGTTGTATTTCAGAAAATCGAAAATTCAGCAAAATCAAATATTTTACTTGAAAAAGCAAATTTCTGGGATATGGCCCATTTGGAAAAACTTCATTTCGATAATCCGAAATCAAATTATTCTAGCAACTGGACACAACAGTTCTGTAGCGTAAGTGCCTCAGTGCTTAAAAAGACTCTTACTACACAAAAACGTACTAAGATATACAAAAATCTAAGGTCAGTTTACGTGTCAAACGACTATTTATAATCATACATCTTTACACCAACAAATCAGAAATCAGAAATTAAGTTACTACACCTCAATATTTGTTGATAGTACTACTTACTATTGATCCATTTCTCTATGTAGAAGATACATGAATGTGAAAAAATGCCAGTACTTTTGTAACGAAAAAAAATATTGTTTGGATGTACTGGTGTATGCGATGAGATTGAATAAAGATGCTGAACAATTGTGGGAGCTTTGGCCCTGCTGTAACACCCGTACATGAAGTACAAAAATTTTTCTTGACTGCAAAGAGGCAAAAAAAAAAAAATAGAAAGGGCAGCAATAAACTTAGAGAAGAAGTTTAGAAAAAAAAAAAAAAAAAAAGAAAAAAAAGAAGAAGAATATCACTGGAGTTTAACCTACTATCTTAATACAATATTTGCTAACCAAACAGTATATCAAACAAATTAAGGAAAAATGTAAGTAAAAACGCTCTAATATGATATAATTGTTGAAAACATAACATGAAGTGACAATCAGGATATGATATTGTGAGCCATTTTTGAAATATTGGGACGAATGAGAATTTGAGGGAGAGGATGAACAACTCAGAAAATCTGAGCACAAGGTTATATAAGCAACAATACAAGATATGGAGACTAGAGATCAGCTAAACTAAAGAATTTTTGGGGATTTTGAGAAGCAAGATGTTTGCATTAGATGCAGGACATGGCTTTTGTCCTTGATTGTCCTCGCAGAGATATTTCAGGGTTGTATCTGTGAAAAGCAGAGTTACTTAGTGTTCAGTATAGATCAGTTTGTATCACTGTGGACACAATGATTAATGGAACGAATCGTTAGTCTGAAGTATTTGGATTTTTCTATTGATTTGCACAAGTTTCAGGTAGCTGGCAGCAAAGATTCTTATACCTTGCACCGCTTGCTTCAGCGCGGCGTCCACTTCAATGTTATCGTTTTCTTTTAATGGGCTTGCCCCTCTTTGATGAGCATCAATGCTAACAATACATTTTATAGGGCTAATTTGAAGACTCAAAAAAGACTCGCCGCCTCCGTTGTTGGTGTCGGTAAGAGAAAAATCTGGTTAGATCCTAACGAGACTACTGAAATCTCTCAAGCTAACACTCGTTCTGCTATCAGAAAATTGTACAACAACGGTACTATTGTTAAGAAGCCAGCTAGAATCCACTCTAGATCCCACGCTAGAAGATTAGCCGAATCTAAGAGATCTGGTAGACACACCGGTTACGGTAAGAGAAAGGGTACCAAGGAAGCTCGTTTCCCATCTTCCGTTTTATGGATGAGAAGATTGAGAGTCTTGAGACGTTTATTGGCTAAATACAGAGATGCTGGTAAGATCGACAGACACTTGTACCACAGCTTATACAAATCCGCTAAGGGTAACGCTTTCAAGCACAAGAGAGCTTTAGTTGAACACATTATCCAAGCCAAGGCCGAATCTCAACGTGAAAAGGCTCTTAAGGAAGAAGCCGAAGTTAGAAGATCTAAGAACAAGGCTGCCAGAGCTAGAAGAGCTGCTAGAATCGAAGAAAAGAAAGAAGCTTTACTTAAAGAATAAATTAGTTGATTCATTGATATACACCTTATTAATTTTAACACTGTTTTATTATTTTCATTCTCTGTAAAGATTTCTTTTTTCCCTTTTGTACTTTGTCATGAATAATAATAAATAAAAACGCCAACGCTTTTATTATCACCTACTATGGTCTATTTGCTACAGCTACAGTTTTTGCTATTGATTGTAGTCTGCTTCATGACGGGTGTCTGTGTTGCAGTCCATAATTGTGACTATCAAGGCTATTGTCAAGTTTAGGATGCTAAATACCAAGCCTCAATAACATGATCGTTCGTGCCAAATCTTGTCAGAATGATCAATATTAGATGGCAGTTTGCTGATAACTCCCCTTTAAGTGTGGTTTTGTGCACTGTTCATATAATGGTTTTGTGCACTGGTTGAAAAACAGTTTTTGTTTTCTTTTTCTTTTTTTTCTTCTTTCTTTTTTCTTCTTTCTTTTTTAACTTCTACTAACTCGGCTTATGAAAAAGTTGAAGAAAACTTGTACGACGAAAAATAGTACAGCAAAAGAACAGAGTATATAAGAAAGACAAAAAAAAATAGACATACCACCTTCAGCCATATAGAAGATCAAGTTTTGCTTATCTTTGAACGAATTTCTTTCGAATTAGATATTCACCAAGTCATATCTTCTCATATTGGTTTACCCAAATTAGCATTCATCGTTTCAAACAGCACCTTAACAAAAACAATAATATAAAATAGCCAAAAATGGACGCCAAAACATTCTTTGATGAAATGAAAAGATCATTCGCTGATGTTTCTATCAACGAAAACAACGAAATCGACACAGCCGAGTTCTTGGAGGCAGCTGAGTCGCTTGTCAAGTTGTTTGACTTGTTGGGATCTACAGCTTTTGCGGTTGTCCAGAATGATATGAACGGTAACATCAAGAAAATCCGTGACTATTTTCTCGCAAACCCAGAAAAGGCCAAGTCCTTGCAAGGCTTAATTTTATCTGAAGCCGGTACCAAATCCAAAACAGCTACACAAGGGCTTTTATGGCTTTGTAGAGGTTTGCAGTTCACTGCGCAAGCATTACAAGACACCATCGACAACCCAAGTAAGGAATTGAGTGAAACCTTCACCTCTGGTTACAACAAGACCTTGGTTAAGTACCACTCTTTCATTGTCAAACCAATCTTCAAAATGGCCATGAAGGCTTGTCCATACAGAAAAGACTTTTTTGCCAAGTTGGGTTCCGATCAAGCTAAGGTTGACGCCCAATTGAAGACCTGGTTGGCTGCTTTGCAAAAGATCAACGAAATCAACTTTGCCTTCTTTGCTTCTGGTAAATACGACAAAGGCTTGTAAACAAGCAGTGCTATCTGATGGTATGATAGATCAACTTCTGTTTGCCTCAGTGTGCGTTTGGTTAACCGATGCTGGACAATAAATATATATCAAACACCAGGATCTAGTAGATTTCAGAACTATTTCCCTAGCTGTTCTTCTAGTTTGGCTTACTGCTTTGATTTACATGGTTACTACTGAATTATATAATAGTGTGTACAATTCGTCTATAGATTACTTATTTTTTTTATCATCTTTGTAAGACGTGTTTTGTTTTTGGAAAAATGGCATACGTTTATCACCATAATTTTCCGAGTCAAATCTATTTTTATCTGACAGCCCGCAATGCTCTGTATTCTGCTGTCTGCTTCATCTTGCTGACTGTATTGGGAATTTCTGAACTTCAGTAGCAACTTAAAGTTGCTGAGAACTAAGAACCAGTGGCTTAAACAGAATATGACTACATTCTATAAATCTGGTTTAATTTTTTTCACTTATAGATTAGAACTTCAAATTTTTATTATGTATTAGAGGCTTTTTAAAAAAAAAAATTTTTCACAAAGTTCTAAAATGAATAATCTACCTGTTTCTGACAGAAAGTGTATGAAAGAGTACTAATAATGACTTACAACTTGGTCATAATATTTCCCTGAAATCTTTAATTTTTAGGAGTTGTTGAGTATGAAGTTTTTTGAAGGTTGCATGTCCTCAGAATCGGCTTAGCATTAGAACTGTTTCTATAAATGGAAACGTCGGTCTTTCTGCGAATGAAAAGCATTGATATTTTTTTAGATATTTTTTTTTCCGCAGTATTTTATTGCATCAGTAATCTGTAGGATAAAAAAGAATTATAATCGATTCCATCATTTATCATATTTGATCAACAACTTGCAACATCAAAATCGGTCAGATCTTCCAAAATCAGTCAATTATATCTACAAGAATAATTATAGATCTTGATTTTTTATCCGATAATACTATTATTTTTGTTTTTTTGTTTCTTTTTTTGTAGCTTTGTTTTTATTGAATCCTGCCATGGCTAACCTAATGACAAGATGTTAGATGTACGACAATATATTGATAATGAGAAGCTACGAAATTTGAATACACAAACAGAGCTGACATGGAGCTCGCTGATTTTTTTAAAGCTGGCTGCATTGATTTGTTTTGTTTGGTACCTTGTGGTGTTGTTTATTTCCAATTACGGTGTTGTTGAAATATTCTTGAAATTCAATGGGGTTAAAAAAATTCCATACTTTGTTGATCCAAACAGATTGGATCCAAAATTGATAAAACAGTATGAAAAGGACGCATCAAAAAGTGTTTGTCAGAGCGATGATGACAAAAAATTTGAAGGTGTCACTATCTTGAGGCCTTTAAAGGGTATAGATCCCGAAGTCGAGGCTTGTTTAGAAAGCTCGATTCTTCAATATTATCCTATTGATAAATTTGAAGTACTATTTTGTGTGGAAGATCCCACTGATCCTGTGATCCCTATTGTGAAACACTTGATGGACAAATATTCCGAATACAATTTGAAATTGCTTATAGGAGACTCTGAAAACGAAGATTATTATGGGCCTAATCCTAAAATTAATAACCTAGCTAAAGGATTTGTTGCTGCAAAGAATGATATTGTTTGGGTAGTGGATAGCAATGTATGGTGTTCATCGGGGACCTTACTTAGGTCCGTCACTGCGTTAAATAACTCCTTAGACAATGGCAGGAAAACATTTGATGAAAAATATCCTAATCGCGGAATGAAAGTCAAGATTGTCCATCATGTTCCTCTAGCTATCACTTTGAATAGTGGTACAAAGTGGAGCAATTTTGGCTGTAAATTGGATGAAATTTTTCTCAAGACCTCACATGCTAAATTCTATGTGTCGTTTAATAAGTTGGCTGTAGCACCATGCATCAATGGGAAATCAAATATGTATAGAATATCGGATATAGATTCTGCTGTTTCGAGAATTGCCAAGAGCAAAAACTTGATAGATAATAGCCTTAGAGAGTCAAGATTGCGTCAGAACGGACAAAGTGGTAATTTAGCTCTGGACGCTGCGTTCTACACTTCTGGACCAAACTGCCGAGGTCATGGGATCCGATATTTTTCGAAATTTATTGGCGAAGATAATATGATCGGAATTGCATTATGGGAAACTGGTGGAAGAAGTGGGCTAACAGGAGATTGTGTTATACAACCTTTAGGAGCAACAACTGGCATTAAAGAATATATCTTAAGAAGACTGAGATGGCTAAGAGTACGAAAATATATGGTTTTAATGGCTACTTTACTCGAACCTACTACAGAGTCAATACTAGCTGGCATTTATGGTACTTTTGGAATTTCTGTCTTGTTTTTCAATTGCAAATTCAATTACTTGTATTTTTTAATTCATTTTTTGATGTGGTTTACTATAGATTATTTTCAATTTCATGTTTTGCTACGGTATGCCGCAAGTGATGATGGGATTGTCAATTCTTACAATTCTACTAAAAATCATGAAAAACCTTATTTTACTGACCCCAACTATAATATCCTCAGTAATCATACCGCCAGAATAAAAGATTCGGCAGGCAACATTCTGTTAACGGAAAACAAAAACTTTAAGGACTTTCTAATTACGTGGTTTCTTCGGGAAATTCTTGCATTTCCTATTTGGGCTTATGCCATGGTAGGCACTACTATAGATTGGCGTGGCAGACCTTTCAAAATCAACTCGGACTTGACTGCCACAAATCTTTAAATCGGTGATAAGAATCCAGATAGGCAAAAAAGTGTAACTAAGTAAATATCCTAGAGATTTATCGCACTTGTATATATATATAGATATGCTGAAAAGATATTAATAAATAAACAAAACAAAAACAAAATGGCTGGTAGGTTTTACAGTCAATTTTAAAATAAGAATAAAAGATAAGTCACGTTTAGCACGTGATTTTGATGTTTTTTTAACTTTTTGGATTAGGAAAAAATATTATGTTCAATCCTAAGAGCTAAAAAGCATTAGGTACAATGAAAAGACATTTAACACAAAACTTATATATTCAGAAATCCTAGTAATTCTTCAGTTAATATCCTGTTAAAAATACAGAAAAATTAATTATAATGATTTGGGCCATAGTTTACTTTATTTTGACTTTGTTTTCAACGATTGTGTTATCAAAATCTGTCCCTATACTCATTGAAAACAAGGCAAACGGAAATATTGAAAGATTGGGTGATTTAGTGTATAATAATACCTTCTCGGAATTCTTTTTAGATGAAAAGCACCTAAATATTAACACTAATCAGATACAAATAAAGGATTTTAAAGGCGGAGATCATATATGTGTGGGATACGAATCAGATGATAAAGTTTTCAATTGTTTCAGTTATAAAGAAGTATGAGATCAAATTTACTATCAGTATTTCAACATCTATCAGATTATTTCATAAGCATTTTTTGTTGAATTATTTTTAACAATTTACAATTGAAACATGATATTAACATTTTTTATTATATAGTTTATTCCAGGCGCTTGTATGAAATTTAGCATCTACTTGAAAAACGATGGATCTGCTATATCATATAATTTTGGGTTCCAAAAATGCGGCGACAAAAAATTAGTGGATACACATATAGCAAAGTCTACTAAAGGCAAAACACCAGATTTAGTAAAAATGAATGACGAGAAACGTAAAACCGTGTCGAAACCAGGATTCGAAAGAAAAAGCAACATTAAAACCAAAGATCAAAAACAATCCGACAATGATGTTCCTGAGGAGACTTTTTTTCAAAAATACTGGATGTTTCTTGTTCCATTAGGCATAATGATACTTTTTTTAGGCTCATCCACCAAAAGTGAATGATATTTAGTCAGTGTTTTTTACATAAATTTATACATGTAATTTTTAAAAATATTCACGGAGCAATTTTCAACATGAAAACACTTGTATTTTAATTGAGTTTTCTTTCAAAAAATTTCTTTATAATGAAAATTTTAGCATATTATGTATCACATAATCAATTATATAGATTCAGGTTTAATATTAAGCTAACTTCATTGAGTTTATTTTGGCTCTTTATACAGTTCATCCTATACATCCATGTTTATTCATTCATATGTAAATTATGTATTCTTCTGTAATCATATGCAAATACCATATGAATAATATTTTTTTTTCGATTAAAAATGAAGGCTAGAAGAACTTTTTTTTTTCTCGAGTCTGATCTTCATTCACAAAGAAGAACCTTCAATAACCGAAATCAAGAATTTAGTCATGTAAATCATCACTACAACTGTAATCGCAAACTCGTATTTATATTACTGTATTTATGACATCTATTTGCTTTAATTCGAGAAAAAAAAGATTAGAATGAACTTTGAAAACATAGAGGAGAATGATTTAAAAAGAAGAAAAGTATCTATTGCCTCTTTAACAGGGGTAAATGGTAGCGAAAAGGCCATAAATGGATCAGTATATCCGTCCAGCAATAATACTGTCCCTCAGGAACTCTCTGATTCTCAACCGTCATATTCTCCATCGCAATCAAGTTTCCCAGCTTTACATCAACCTCCCATACCTAACAAGCAATACAAAAGAAACTATAAAGCATGCTTAAGCTGTCGTACAAGAAAAATTAAATGTGATCTTGGATCCCCATCAAGCCCATTCGAGCCACCTTGTGCTAGGTGTAGAAGAGAAAGAAAAGAATGCATATTTACAGAATCCAGAAGAGGTGGTAGCGGAAGAAGAAAGAAAAAGTCTGAGCAATCTTTGCAACAGAATCCAGTAATTCTGATCAATGAATACAGTAACAATTTAAATGTTCCTGAATATGTCAAAAACGGTTACAGAAATCCAACTTTGGAACAACAGAAAACGATTGTAGAATCATTTAGTAAAATGCAAACACGAAATCATAACACTTCAGAAGTTTCCACTATTCAAGGTGCTTTATTATTTTTGGCAAATGCTGCCGGTAATATTGCCAAAGCTGATGAAAGGGACCGTTTAACCAAATCTAAAAGTTCTGTTTCCTCGACCGATCATAAAGCTGATGATCAAAGAGCCGAACAAGCAAAGTTGAAAGATTTTGAAGGCAAGCCCGCATATGATATTATGGAAACGCAGATAGTCAAGTTGACAGATTTTGAGTATATTGGTGAAGGCAAGCTTTTAAGTGAAGAAAATGCTAAAGAGTTAATAGATTTTTTCTTTGACTACATGCATCCTTTTTATCCGTATATTCCCCCTAATATCAGAAGTCCAGAATCTTTAGCAGCTTATCCAATTTTACTTTGTACAGTTTTAACTATAGCTTCTCGTTATAAGCCATTAGAATTTGATGACTCAGAAGATGATGATGAAATATCAACGAAAAATTTAAAGCAACAGCAACTTCAAACGCGGTTGGCTATGCATGATAGATTATGGCTGTATGCACAAAGATTAGTTTCGCAATCCGTTTGGGGTGAAGCCTCAACAAGATCAATAGGTACAGTATTTGCCTTTTTGTTGTTTACAGAATGGAATCCAAGAGCTATTCATTGGAAGTGGGGAGATTATGCCAACAGTGGGGAAAAGGACGAAACAAATTCTACAAAAAATGATACCTTAGCTGGCATTGGCGCTTTAAGAAGAGGTAACAGAATGACATGGATGTTATGCGGAACTTCGGTAAGATTAGCTCAGGATATGTGTTTCATGGAAACAAGCCCTAGAACTTTTGTTGCTACTCATGTGTCTGAAACCAGTGTTTCTATGACAGTTGGTCAAAGAAGTATGTTGTCACAATCCTTGTCTGAAATAGATTTGAATGATTATGATGATAGTGAAGATGAAACACCAGATGTTGAGCAACTTGAAAACGATATGGTTTTACGAGGTGATGAAATTGGATTAAAATCTAAACCAACAGAAAACTTGAAATTCACTACTCTACAAAAAGCTACAGTTGAACTTTTGAAAATTTCATCTTTGGCTTACGATACCTTATACAATACAAAAACTATTAATACTTTAGATTTAAAACAAATTCTTTCAATGTTAAAGATTTTATCACCTGTTCTTGAAGGTTGGGAAACAAAGTACAAGAAGTTATTGACCCAACCTGTTGTTCAATTTTCGCATAGTTTTTATAATTCTATCAAAACAGCTAAAAAGTTGACTACAGAAGAAAAAGAACAAATAAACAAGATTATGGAATATGAATCTTTAAGACTTGATTTTTTTTATACTCAACTCTATATTTATTCAATGGCATTGTTCAGCGGCTCATCTACAATTGCATCAAATAAACGGGCACTACGCTTGGACGAGTTGACACAAGCAGCTAAATTTATAGGTTTAGCTTATGAAGCTGCCAAACAAATACTAGTTATTGCTGCAAAAATTCATAAGATGCATTTGCTTCGTTTTATGCCTGTTAGGTGGGTTACAAGAATTGTTAAATGTTCTGCATTTTTAGTTAAATGCTATTCGACCTTATCTTCTGGTATAAATACGAATACTACAAATTGGTATGCTTCTGCCATAGTTGGTCTTTCTGTCATTCCTACAGATGATATTATTAATCTTTTTCAGAAGACTGCTATTGCATTGCGGGAGGCGTCTCCAGATGAGTTACATCTTTGTACGAGATATTCTACCATATTGATGTACTTATGCTCTGAAATGAAATCTAAAGCGAACACTAACAAGAAAGCTTCCATTATCAACAATGCCAGCAGTAATAATAGTAGTACTTACGATATGCGGCCTCCAAATAATGTAGAACAGGAACCAACATTGGAAAATTTTGTTAATGCTCCTACTAATAACAGTGAAAAAAACGAATTCAATCAAACATACAATGGAAACTCTACAAACCCAGAATCTAGTAACTCGCGCGGCATGAGAGAAGAAAAGCATCCTGTAAATGCCGATACATATGAGACATTTGATCAGGGCCATGAGGAATCTAATAAAGTGGAAAACTCTGGTACATCCTCAGATATGAAACATTCAAATAGTGATACTTCCTTACATGGATTTTCTCAGTTGAATAATCTTTATAGCGAGGAATCAAGTTTAGCTAATTCATCAATCAATAACATGCCTTCTATGGCCCTGATAAATGCTGCAAGTCTTGCTTTTACGCAGTCTCCATTTTTTAGATACAATAATTCCAGTGGTCCTGCAAGACAAAACCAAAATAACGATTATCTTCAATATCCGCAATCGAGCAATGAAATGACAAATGAAAATTATTCTCAACAAACATTCAGTCCCAACTATTTTCCTAACACTGGTTTGGATGATATCATTAATAACAGCTCATTAGTCGGTTTAAATTTTGCTGATCCTTTCACAGAACTTTTAGAAAGACAAGTGATTGAGAATACAAATGCCTCTGAGAATAGTCAACTGAGGAGTTAAATGGCACATTCATTCTTTAATTTTAGTTATTGGTTTTTTTTTAAATATTAAGAATAGGCATGTTCTTTTTACTTAATTAGGTTACCTAATGTTGAATTTAAAGTGTATAGATCTATGGGCACGCGTCTCTTTTTTCTTTTTTTTTTTTTTTTTTTTTGTAGCTTATATTTTCTACTTTTTCAGTGTTCTCACTCTTTTCGACTTTATCGTTGAATTTTTGAAAAGAAATTATACTGTAATTGAACATATAAACATAGTAACTGTAGCTGGGATAGAGTTACATCACTTAAGAGACACTATAGCAATTCAATAGATAAACATAGTACATATAAGATGTCCGGAAGACAAGATTACATATATAAAATTAGATACAGCAATGATTTACCAGCACCAGAATGTCCACCAAAACTTTTGAAATATTCAAGCATAGCTTCAAATCATGAATCCTTAACATCATCAGGAGTTTTATCATCGCTATTTAGAAAGCAAAATTTCAAAAAATATGTTACCTTGAATAAAGACTCTAATTTGAATGATCCTTTATCATTAAGTTTGGATCTTATTGAATTACCAGGCGTCTTCGATCAGCAAGACAATACTGCATTGCATTCGCTTCCGTTCGGTGATGACGCCCAAACTCAAGATACTAATAGAGAGATTGTATTGCATGAAAAAGATAGACTTTTGTTGAGAAACCCTGATTTCAGCTTGGATGCTAAAAGCAAGGAGAAAGCAAAAGGTTTACAAAAAGCAGCAAGCGTTTCTTTTCTCAGAAAAACAGAATATATTTCCAATAAGTCAAATTTCCTTAGTACCAATAAAAGTAATGTAAGTCAATTACAAAAAAAATCCAAAAGCCAGAAATTGGATCCGGAATCACAATTGCAAAATGTCGAACTTGGATTTGCACAAGCCGCGGAAACTTTATCGGGACTGGGCTTTGAGAAATTGAGACATCCTACAAAAAAGAATTTGAGACCAGTAAAAGCCTGGTCAATTATTCCAGATATTGAAATGATGGACCAAGTCTATTTTTCTACAAAATTTTTGGGCTCTGCTTCTTTATCTAGAAATAGAAAGATTAATGTTTCGGAAGAATTGGCTGATAAATCTAATAACGGTGTCAATAACCACAATCCAACGTATACAACCTCTATTTTCAAACCAATAACTTTAACGGATGAAGAATGGATGTCATTTTTTACTATAAATAATCTAGATAGTGCCCGTGGATTGAAAAGAAAAATTGATGCACCAGAGCTTGATAATGAAGAGACTTTCAAATATAAATTCGCCAAAAATTACGATTTGAAATATGAAAACTATGATCCTAATCAAATCAAACAGATCTCCATGAGTTTAGCTGCTAATAAGAATGGAGAGAACTCTCATCTTGAAGCAAAATATTTACCAATTCAAGGTAAACTTGAATTGAAAAAGAAATTAGCCACAGAGCAAGCTGCAGAAGAAGAGACAGAAGTTTATTTTGATGTTATCAATTTATCTATCAGACAAGCAACTGCCAAAGAAGAGGCTATAAGGGATGAAGAGAGAAGCAAGTATGATCCTTACAACTACGTGGCACAATTTGATGATGATGATGATGAGGAGGAGAGTGATGGCGAAAGGGCTAACGACGAATAGTATTCACAGAATATACACTTTTATTGAGTAATACTTATATACTAAAAATTTAAAAAAACGAAAACATTCGATTTTATTTTTTATTTGAAAAAAAAAAAATAAAAAAAAATCTAGATTATAATGTGTAAATGTATAACTCTGATTAAGCCATTACACATTCACGTTAGTATACATAGTATTGTGAAAGCATTTCACTCTTGTCTTTTTTTTTTTTTTTTTGGTTTTTGTTTGTGTCGTATCACACTTCTTCCTGAGACCAGGATCGAATTAAATATACATATCCTCTTGAGTTAAAACTCCCAATTCATTCATAATAAAATTAGCTTCCCTCTTACCACTCAACCAAGCTCCATGAGCGCAACCAGCGCCTTCAAAAATTGTGTGCTCACCAGCAAATCTCACAGTATCACCGTAACCTTTACTCAAGCTGATAATTAAATCAGTTGGATCATCACCTGGAGCACATCCTGCATAAGAACCTCTAGAAAATGGATCCCTAGTCCATTTAGATGGGAATATATTTTTAGGAATTGGTAAACTATCTGCATCCTCATATACTTTTTTTCCTTTTGAATTATTAGCAAGAACAAAAAGTGGACGTTTCAAGAATTCCCAGATTTCATCCAACGATGAATTTTCGATGAAATTAGTAACAGGAGACTGAATAACACATACAAGACTTGGTACTTTTTTTGCCTTGTAATAATTCAACATTAATATTGGATTTTCGTAGTATTTTGGAATATTTTCAGGATGTTCTTTAAAGTTGAAATAACTATCATGTATATCTATTGGTAAGTGATGCAAATCGGAATCCGGCTTTGAAACTAAGCTAAAATCGTGATCAGTTCTGCTCTGCGCAACATTTGAAGCAAAATCACTGAACAATCTGTCAGGTTTAGCTAAGACTAAAAATTTATCTAAATCTGGATTCCAGAAAATGTCATCTTCACTTTTGAACTCCAAGACAACCTTACCTAAAGCGCTAAAGTGCATCTTTTGTAGAGGATCACTTATGTATCTAGGAAGCTTAGGTGTAAATTTGATACTGCACATATCTGTTTCAGGCAATGCAAGAATTGATTGAGGCACTGTCACAATTACATAATCGGCAACAATTGATTCGTAAGCAGCAGTAGTTATTTGGATTTTTGTATTATGTTCGATTTTAGAAATTTCTTTGACTTGAATACCTGTCTTTATAATATGCTCAGGCAAATCTTTGAGTATATCTTGTAATATTTGCGAATAACCATCCAAATTTATAGCATTACGACCTTCATTTTCGCATACAGAGTATTTGCTACTCATCATTTTCCAACTTATTCCGTGATACATTTCGACGGATCTTAATAATTCGGGAGCGTATTTAATCTGGTTTGGTGTTAACACGCGATGTCTGTTATACATGTATTCTATTACTGTGTTATACAATGTGGTATCGTCATTATTAAGATCAAATGAGTCAGAGTCTGCAGTTCCGTTAGGAGGACGATTTTCTAAGCTGCTGCTACTTCCACCACTAAAGTTTGCCATTTCGATGAATTTTTCAATTTCCTTTTTTACCGGTTCCAAACCCCAATCTTCAGGGATCTCAAAACCTTTGTCGAGTATATTGTCGGTGTCATCGCTGACGCAATCATTATAGCAATAAAGACCAGTGGTCACATCGTCATAATAGACTTTGGTGGTGCCTTCGTTGAGGACATATTTCTCAAATAAAGGATTGGATAAGCTATCGTGAAACCAACTAGCACCCAAGTCGTATGAGTTACCCTCGGGCGTTCTGATGGTCAACAAACGGCCGCCGACTCTGTTTCTTGCTTCTAATACCAATATATCTTCGATACCATGGGAGTACAAGTCTGCAGCGGCTTTCAAGCCTGCTATCCCAGCTCCTATGATGATGACTTTTTTCTTCTGTATGTCGCTCATGATGAATTATCGATGGCAGCTATCTGATCGAAAATCTGGCGATGGGATGAAAACTACAAAAAGGGGAAAACAGCAAGAATTGAAATAAACAAATGTTCCTATATGTTCCTATGCGGCCAGTATTTTTCTATCTGTATAATAAATAGAACTTTTGTCAGATGGCTTTTCTGCTACTAAAAGTTTTGTGAACTGTACGTTTTTCAAGGTTTCACAGCACAAGCGATTCCTTTGTCTTTACAATTGAAGAATGTAAAGTCTGGCGTTGCCGATGATCAAATGTCTGTCAAGCAACAATTCTAAAAGTACTTTTCTGTTTGTCTGGTTCACCAAAATCTCCACCTCGATTATTTCTTCACCTGTAGCAATGTAAATCGATACCTCAAACTAAAATAACTTCGCAATCTCAACTATACAACAGATATATTTTCATAAATAGTCAATGGAAACCACTATTGAACAAATCTGTTTATCAGATGGAAGAATAAAACTCTAATTTATCTGCTCTTATGTATGGATATTTTCTACCTGTTGTTCTAAGTTGCCTTTGCCTGAGTCCTGAAAAACTTTTAGTGTGAAAGAAATACTCTTTCTTTAACTAGTATAGATATATAAAAACTGTCCAAAACCTAGGGAAGTGTTATTTTAAAAATAAAGTGCAACGTTATGAGCCATGTTATTATATGCTCTTATAAGGATTCACTTATAAAATAAGTACGCGCGCGCAGTGCATCTTCTGCATCAATCTCTAAAGTACGAGATGAGATCATCCGTCCTACATAATTTCCTAATTAGGAAATAATGTTCTAAAGGACATCGAGTAAAAATAGTTTGTTTTTAGCGAATACACGGCTTATGTGTTACACAGGATTGAATAAAAAAGCACTTTTGCATGCAGAGCTGTCATGAATTCTCATAGACGCTAAGTATGTGATAATAACCTAGCTGGTCTGTGAAGTAGAGAAAAATGCAACGATAGATAAAAGAGAAAAAATATAGAAAACGGAATGATTGAATCTAGGGTTTAACAGACACATAGGGGGTGTTGGGAAAAAACCAATCTTTGAGTGCGACTTTTAATACTGTAATGGCATATTTCACCTACTGGTATGCGACATGTGTGGCTTTTTCTGTCAGTTGTGCAATTTTGAAATAACAGTCTGGTGTGTCTCACTGGATTACGCATTTTTCTCTTTTGTACTTCTCCTTCTTCAATTTCTTCTTTCTGGATCTTCTGGACATTACAGTATGCAAGTGATGCTGTGCATCGCCGCCTGCCCCAATGCTGCTGCGGAGGTTTGTGTTCTTTGTTTGCGGGAAAGCTGTTGTGCTTTTCAGTGATGAGATGCTGCTATCTAAACTCTTACGTGGCGTTTTGGCCTTGTCGATAGCAATCTCAGTAAGTTTGCCATCCGTTACTATTGTGGCTGAACCATCCGTATCTGATACGTATGCACTGTCCGAGCTGTTGTCAGCTAAGGATGCACCACTGTGTCTTTTGTTCGACGAAAACAAAGAATATCTTTTACCGTGGCGAGTCTTCACAGTTTCCATATTTTCTCTGCTCAGTGAAGGATTTTCTTTTATTTTATCAAGCGGACTTTCCTCTTCATATCCATGCGGTGTTTTAAGTTTCCAATAAAACCGGTCTCTGATATCTATGTACTCGCTCGAGTTTGGATATGGGTATGTAGAACTATGTAAGAGCATCTTCGATATCAAGTCATGGGACTTTCTACCAGCGTTATGCGCCTCATTTAAGCCATGATTATTACCTGCAGTATCTGATGCTTCGAGTCTCCCACCGTGGTTTGGCTTTGATGGTTCAGTGAAAACCAGAGAGTCTTGATTGTTTGTATGTTTGGATGTCGAACATGTATCCACACATGACAGATCTAAATGTTTATCTTTCTTTGAGTTAATACCACCATCACTGCCCGTATCCATAGAAGTTGATGCTTCATAAGGTGCCATTCTATAAAATAAAATGTATGGCGTTTCTGCAGAGAAGGCTTTTTTGAAGGTTGTTGGCTCAACCCTTTGACTTGTATTTAAATCATCAAATAAAATCCAGGTCTTCTCATCTTCTTCTTTTTCAGTAGTATTAACATCAAAGCTTTCGCCACGTACTAAAGCAATGTAATGACCACTGTTTACATTGCTTCCTCTGTGGCACACCGCGCTCTCCAAAATTAATCTGAATCCATTATATTCGGATTGTGTTGACTTTTTCTCGCTTTCCTCATCTCTATTCTCCTTTTCAGCGTCTCCTGTTTCCTCCTTCGGCCCATCAGTTTCCTCATCGGCAATAAACCTAGGTAGATTAATAAATGATGGAATAATAACTTTCTTATTGTTCTTAGTTGAGTGTTTTTTATTATATGAGTATCTTTTGAGACAAATTGGTAAAATAGGTCTTTTCGCAGCAAATCCTTGTTCTGTCTTGGATCTCGGTTCTAAATCGGTGTAAAATGGTAATAATTTTAAAAACATCCAAGCAGGTAAACTAACTTCTCGATTTTTGCTATCTGAAAAAATCGAAACATTTGAATCTGCTCTATTTCTAACAGAAACTTTTATTGGATCCTTCTTTGTTGAGGAAGTCCTTAAAATATAAGAGCTCGTGTCGAGATTATTATCTATTCCTAGCTTAGCGTCAAAAATGTCATTGTTATCGGTATATGTTACAATTCCTCTTTTATTCTCTTTATTTGTAGCCGCAGAACCATCTGCATCATAAAACAGCTCATCATAGTTCAAGCTATCATCATTTGTATTAACTTCTCTAACTTCCGTCTGAGTCTCCTCTGAAAGAACACCATCTTCCTTTTTTAATAAATCGATTTTATTAAATGTATTGCTTTTACCTAAATCAATAATTGGTTGAATATCAGTAATGGTGGCCCTACGTCTCTCCAATTGTCTTTTCACTTCTATGGAATTATTAAAGTAATGTTCTAAGCATTCCTCTAATAACACAAATTCGTCTTCATCATCACAACTATCACTACTGTGTGAGCAACTTTCATCATGAGCATCTGCGGTTGTTTTAACCAGTAAACCATTTTTTCTATTTTCTTGATCAACTTTTACTTTTGCCTCGTCTTTGCCGCCTTCAATATGGTCTTGTGATTTTAGTTCAACTGATCCGTCAACTACAGAGTGAAACTCACTTCCATGATTGACTGAAGCTTTCTTATGTTCTGCATCTATCAATTCATCAATCGGTCTCAAATTTTGCATTTCTCTTTTGGGTAGCACATTCAGACATTTACTGTCAAAATCAGAAAGTATTTTAAATTTTGGTTCATCCTTATTTTCTTCATCCCTATGATTCTCGGCTTCTAGAAAATTATCCTCTTCTCCTGGAATCGATACGTAAAGCATTCTCTCTTTGGTAAATTTATGATCATCCTCCTTTACTTCTTTGCCACCATGAGCAATATCTATTTTCAAAGTCAAAAGAGGCAATTTCAATAAATCCGCCAAATCCAAGAATAACTGGCTGCTGTCTTCTTGCTTCCGAGACATTGCTTCCTCTATTCCGTTTTCTTTTAATGATTTGCATAATATTTTTGTGATATCCTGTGTGATTAGCTCTCCAGATCTAAGCAAACTGACATACAATCTTAAAATTGCTCTCAATCTGGAAATTTTTATGTCTTCTTTTTCTTTGTTTACTCCCAGATATGAATACAACAATGGTTCAAAATTTTCTATTTTGGAAAACATGGCAAATAGCAAAGCATCCAAATAACACATCACATTTCCCCAATTTTCAGCACCCTTTAAAAGTATCTTATCGTCGGCTGTAGAAGTGTGTTTGTATTTCCCGTTATTAGAAACCAAATTGCCCCTTTCCACCAGATCAAAATATCTTAATAGCTCGTAGGCCTTGGTAATATCTTTTCCCCCAGAAAAGTCTGACATTAGCGCTGCTTGAAACTTGTTTAAGGTTGCTGATGTGAAGGTGGAGCCAGACTTGCTATCAATCAAATCAACAGACAGTAAGGATAGTGGCTTTGATGTTTCATTAACTTTATCAGAGGAAATCTCGGAACTATGGCTGTCTTCTTCAGCCTTGTCTAAGTAATCTGGCATATCTGCACTCACATTTTCCGACGACAACAAATTTCTCAAATAGGCGGCTCTAGTGCTCAAACTCTTCTTATCTATTCTACCAGATGGCGAAGATGTTTGTCCACTATTGTTTTTTTTGAGTAAGTCTTCGTAAACATCAGTCCAAAACTCGTCATCGAAAACCCGTGTGCCAACTTTGCTTCGATCATTTGTTTGTCTAATGGCGCTATTCTTTCCTGAATCAAAATTCCTTGTGTGGGATCCTAATTTTGTTGTGTATTTCATTATTATTTTAGCGTTTAGCGTTTGTAGCCGCAGTAGCACCGTGTATGATATGCAATTGGGTTATTTGAAGTAGCTAATTTTGATATAGAAAAAAATAATAGATAAAGGAGTGAATTAGTCCAAAAACAAAAAAATATTAATTTAAAAAATAAAGAAAGACCAGCTTTGTTTCTTCTCTATCGAAGTTTGATAGTTTTACAATTCTACATATATAGCTATCAAATCTACACGTTAACAGGATTTGGGCTTTATGTAACTTTTTGTTAATGTACACCGTTATTCCGGATCCCTCTATAATGTGCAAAAAAAAAAAAAAAAAGCAAGAGATAAATCAATAATAATTTGCCCTACTTTTCATAAAAACCCTTATCTGGTAACTTAATTTGTCTATATACTTTCTTTGCGGAGGTCGAAACCCTTCAAAACCATTTCTACAATTATTCGAAGTACTAGAAATCATAAAATACATTACACCCTCATCATGAAAAATAAACAAACAAAACATGATAGTACTTTTTTCTTCTCTGAAGGCTATTTAATAGAAATAATATTTTGATCGTTTTAACGCCCCTATCTTCTCTTTGACCTATTTATTCTTATCCTCACTAGAGAATGTAAAAATCGTTATCTATTATTTAACTTTTGAAGCTTCTCCTACATTTCGATCACAGCCTTTTGTTATTCTCTATTGGACAATACATAACCTGAGTAACAAATTTTCCACCATATCTGTTGATGCAAGCAACTGCCAAAACGTTATTCTTGATGCTAGTAGTTATCAAGTGATTCAAAATCACGTGATTCGGAATATTCAAAATATTCTTATCGTTAGTTGGATTTGTCCCTGGCGTATGTCTTGGTGAAGTCAAAATGCCCAGACTTTCGTAATTCCATGAACTATTCGAATTTGATACCCTGCCATTTGATCCTTGTGAAATATTATGAGATTCCGACTGAGGAGGAAACTTTTGGCTGGCAGAAGACTTCTCGGGGGAAATTTGAGCCCTCTCCTTTTTATTTAAAAGAACATTATTAAGATATGGTGGTAGCGATGGAGGCAGTGGCAACTTTTTAATTTTCAACATTGTTGTGCTATCCATCTGGGATTCGTTGAAATCATCCGTATTGATATAGATATCCGGGATCTGAGAAGAATATTCTTGTAAAACTCTTGGAACAGGAGTCAATATAGGCTGAGAAAAGCTGCTGTTACTATTGTAAAATGGAACTTTCCCTGTAGTGGTTTCATTGCCAACAATCTCACTATTGGACACTGTGTATGAGCTCGCCGATCTTTGCTTCATTTCGTTCAAATTGTTTTCATCATCGTCGTCAATAATTCCAAAGTAATCATCATTGTTATTATCGAGAACCTTGCCAGAATAATGTTGCTGAGGCTTCGAAATCGATACTCTTCTATTGATAAAACTTGGTTCAGGCGTAACAATACTATTTGTACTAGCAGTATTGGTGTTTTCGAAGAAATAGTCACTTGGTGGATTTGCATCTTTAGAAGACACTCTTGTATCTTGTTGAACAACTTCAAACCAATTTACAAAGTTTCCGTTTGCTTCAGTTGCTTTGGGGAAATTGTTTGACCACCTCGTTTCTCCATCAACTATGAACTGAAATCTGTAAAACCCAATCTTTAAAAATAATTGAATAGCAAATTCATCCTCATAAATTTTGTTCAATCTTAATCTTTGTATCCAGTTCGAAAATGATCCAACAACAAAAACTTCGTTGGCTTGACCCTTCCATTTAATTGTTACCGGAACCTTGAAGCTATCAAATGTATGGTCGTTATTAATATAATCCAACAAAACATTAGCCTCAATTTCTTCATCATACTTATTAATAATATCACCATGAATAGTATTGTTTAATAACATATTATCATCATCTTGCGTCGAGTTATTGTCATTGTTATTAATCTCTGGGATGTCCATGGTGGTATCCTCATCTCCTTCATCATCTTCATCGTAATCATCTTCATCATCCTCATAAATTCTTGCATCAGAAAATTTAAAGGAGTTGTCAGTTACAGTATTCCCCAACTGAATGGTGCGAGAATTTTGGGAGCCATTTTCGTCCAACTTTTCTGAAACAGCAGATTTTGAAGTAGGACTAATCAGTTGATATTCATTTCTACCACTAGTGTTACCATCATTATTTTTATTATTCTCAACTTTTTCTTCATTTGGAAACACTTTAGAGTTTTTAAATAGTTCATTGACAGTATCGGTATTACCATTTCCATTGACTATGCAACCTTTTATTTTATCGTCTCTAACACTTCCAATATTCTTGTCAACTAGATTTTTACTATAGCTATCATCATTTTTATTTCTGGAATTACCAGAAGATCGCGGAATTGGTATAGGCTGAGACAATCTTCTTTCCCCAGAATATTTGTCAGCTGTCGTATTATTTTTTATACTATTAAGCGGATAAACTTGATTATCATGAATGTTTGACTGTAAAGTTTCTGTGGTTTCAATGCTATTATTCCTTGTCGTCTGTCCTGTAGCTGTCGCTGGATAAATTTCAGGAGGAATCAAACTGCTATGACGAGCGTCTGTCGGTAAACTAGTGGATGTTATATAGTTATTGTTTTCGCCTCCAGAATAGCCTTCCTCATTATGGTCTGTCAAACTTCCATTCGCATCCTTCTTGAAAGAGTTGAGTCTAAGCTGCTTGTTTTTATTTGAAAATCCAATAAATTGAGACTGTCTTCTAGAATGGCTTCGCTTATTCGTGTCTGGCAAGTTCTGAGCTATCCCGGAGCTTTCTGGTTGATATGAAAGCGGTGAAGAAGACGTATTTCCCATCTTAGTTTCAAGGCTATTACCTGTTCTAAAAATATTTCAAATCGAACACCTATATTTAATAATTCAATTATAGTCAAAATATGTGAGTCAAAATGCTTTCTTCTTACTTAATATTGACCTACTTTTTTCAAATATCCTGTCTTAAGATTATATTTGTTTTTTTTTTCAAAAACAAAACAAGTCACGAAAAATTAGTTTTCCTATCTTTCAGTTGACTTCAGTTCTTTTGAAGAAATTAAAAACTTTTTTGAAAATTTCAATTCTGATCAAAATTAGTATATTTGTTATTATACACTACTAATTGTTGCATTATTTGAACAGATCAATGTATATCTAGGGGTCTGTAAGTAGACTTTTTTAAATATTATGTCTACCCTAGTATTTTCGGTTTTTTTTGTGACCTTCACAGTGTGGGGATTTATTATAGCATGAATTTGTTTGCTGTGATTTTTCTTTTCTTTTTTTTTTGACAGATGCATAAGCAAGCAGAGTATTTATGGTATGGCTGGCACCTACATACGCCCTATCCTATTTTATATCAATAGAATATTATGTGACACATAGGTGATTTTGACAAGTTCTCATAACGTAGTCATATAAAGATAATTAAAGTCGTAGTTTCAGTCACCTTTGTATTGTATGTTTTAGCTAGATCGTTTTTATCTAGAATGATTATACTTTTAATTGTTAGACTTACTGATATTAATTTAAACAAAAATTAAATCTTTAAAGTATAATCAAGCAAAAAAAAATTAATAAGTAAATTATCAGCATTAGAAACAATAATTAGCAGCATTTCATATTTATACATAACAAAACAAATGGAGAAAGAATGAAATAAACAAAATAAACAATAAATAAAAAATAAAAAAAGGTCCTTTGTAGTGATAAAGCGAAGTAGTGTATTCGTGTGTAAAAATATTATGATAAAAAACATTTTCAAAAAACTCAAAAACCGAGAATAACAAAACAAGAAAGACATTTAGTATCTTGAACTAAATGAAACATTAAAAACAAAAAAAAAAGCAAACAAAAAATAACATAACTTGTAAAACAATAGCGGTGATTTCCAATTATTCAAACTCTTTTTCAACTTCTTCTACTAGATCTCTCAAAGGTTTTTCCACACAACTTTTATATACAAATCTACCAAGAATATCGTTTTTCAACTCTATCATTAACATTATGGCATATTTTTTAACTTCCAAGTTAGCGGAAAATCTTAAAGAATAGCTTATAACCTCAATAGCAGAGTTACGACCCCCAGCAGTATCGAAGAACTCATAAGGACTATTATCATTCGCGCAGAAAGTGTTGATATAGTTTGGTAGCAAGTATGATAAACTTAAAAAATTCACCACAGCGTTCCTATCGCTGCTCTTAAGGTACGTGTACACCTTTTTAAGACTCAAAAGAAGTCTTTCATCGCTCATAGAACTGTAGGTACTTTGTAATAGTAATATCTGGTAGCCAATATCTACTGGTACTTGAATTCCTTTGGAAAGCAGTTGCGTCAGCAGAGACTGTGGGATTGTTCTAGACGTATCCTCAAAATCCTCATTGTTTGTAGTGCTAGCCTTATTCTGCACCATTGCCATTCTGGTCTCGAATTCAGGATCAAAATAGTATTTCAAAGAAGAACTTAATGGAGGGGGAACATATGACATAGCTGCAGAATTTGCCAATCCTGACATAGATGACGTGCCACTTGAACTGGCTGAATTCAACAATAAACTAGAACCTTTATTTTTCTTTGACAATTTACTGGAGATTTTGGTTGAAGTATGCATCCCTCCACCTACTTGATCCATCTCTTTATATATGAAGTAGTAACATCTTAGTTCTGATACCTTGATTTCTTCGTCCTGCCAGAAATAACCAAATTCACAATCACCCGTAGGATAATACTGAGAAGTCTTCAATTTTTTTAGGGGAGAATTATGAGAACTATTAAAACTAGATGGAGATTTCATAGATTGTTGAGTGGATGGAGACTTCATAGATGATTCTGAGGATCCTGAAGATGAAGCAGATGAGTTTTTACGAGTTTGCAATTTCAAAACTGGGCTATCATTTTTACTAGAGATATTTTTCTTCGATGATCTTAATTGAAATAAACCATCCTTGACGATTTCATTATTTTCACCATTTGCACCTGATTTTCCATATGATGATAAATTGAAAGAATTGCTAGTTTTCCTAGTACTGCTGCTCATAATACTATTCGATCTAAATCTTAGTGATGAGGAACCCAGCATCAGAGATTGTTGGGATACCTCTTCTTGTAAGATTTCATATTTCTGCAACTCTGTAATCAACTTATTTCTATATTTAGGGTACTGAAGTCTATGCAGTATCAAAATACGAAACAAACTGTCAAGATGTTGTCTGAAACATAATAAAATGGTTTCATCATCATGCTTATTGCTGATCAACCAGTTCAATTTCTGTATGAATTGTTCATCTTCAAAAGTGAATTTATTATTATCAAAAATGAAATTAAAATCATCATTACTCAATAAAACGTCTTTTGCAAGATTTGTTATGTCATTCAAATCTGTGTCTTCAGCTTTATTCTCATCATCTTCCTGCATACTTATATTTGCACTAAATGGATTGACATCTCTTTTAGATTTATTCAAGGAATTGAAAATACTTGTAATTTTTCCAGACTTTTTATTGGAACCGTTTGAGCTTGAGACAGATCCATTATTATTATTGGAGTAAAGTTTCAAATTTTTATGAACCGATTCGACGACTTCTCTAAGAGAATAAACTCCCAAAACATGAAGATCAAAAATGTTATGTCTATTATTAAGATGTTGTTCTTTAGGTGAAAGAATAACCTTGTTTTCGTCTAAGTCATAAAGAACATCCCAAAGCTCTTCATGATCTCTGAAAGTTGGATTTGCAGTTCCAGCAAAGAACCAATCCTGTGATGCTATCAAATCAAATTTACTCAAATCAACATAAGGAAAAGTTTTTTCCAATAAGCCCTGAATCAAACCGCCACTTGAAATTAACGCGAGGGTAGCAAACACAGATTGAACGATTGTCAGTGCAGGTTGGTGATAACTCAAGAAAAAGGTTCTTTTTCTTGTTAGGAAAGTGTTGATAAGAACAAAAATGATAGGAGTGTATTTTCCGTAAATCAATAGCTCTGGAAACTGACCATTTCTTGTATCTAGAGTTGCAGTTGTAAGTTTTCTGATGAATTCACATACAGAAAAATCACCTATTATGTAAGGTGCTTGGTTCAAGGGTAATCTGACAGGGATGTTCATATTTAAATACTTTACAAAGACTTCTAAGTTGCAATTTGAATCTATTGGCAAGCCAGTCAAGCCAGGAATTGCCTTGGCCAAATTTGTATTGAAAAAGTCTCTCAAGGGGAGGTCTGTTATGGAGTTTAAAAACAATTTTGCGTTAAACAGAGGCATTGGGAATTGCTTCAAAGGGATCAGTTTATTGATGGAGTGGTACAAGTTTTCCAAAACACGGTCTTTAGTGGAGCATTGACTTGTGTTTGGGTTTGAAATTGTTTCTGTCTTAAACAACTGGTCCAATGCAAGCAACATGAGTGGCTTAAAGGTGTGCAAATACTCGAAGTTTGTGGCGATGGCTATGGCCTTGATAATTGTGTTTCTGTGGGCCTTATCATCGAATCTCACGTTTACTACATTCAAGATGTAGAGAGGAGTACTTTTTGCAGATGCAGTGTACTGATACTTGCCTGAGAGCTTGTTCTTGTGGAGAATGACGGTTGTCCAGTCCTCGTCTCTGGTGTGTATCTGATCGGGCAAAAGAAGCTCTGCAAAGAAGGGCAAGTCGCCCTGAATGGGCGACGGATACTGCTGCTTGATAAGGGGGCCCTTATTGATGTCAAACTCAGAATACACCACGTATTTGATGATAGGCATAGGGAAAGACTTGGTATGAAAGAAACAAAATTAAAATCGTATTCTAAACTGGCTGCTGGGGGTTTCTGTTTCTTGAAACTGGACGTTGCCTGGACTTTCTCGACTCGCCTATTCTACAGCTTTCGTGGGTTTTTCTTCGCAAAAAATGTCGCCTTAAGACCAAAAAAAGAGCAGAAATGGGTTATTGTGAGTTTCTATTCAATTGGAACACGTATGAGGTCACCAAGGTTCGCTACTTAGTGTTTATTATAATAATATCCAACGATGCCATATATTCAGTATGTGTGTATATATGATGTATATATATATATATATATATATATATATATATATAGTTGTTTCTCCTTTTTTTAGCTGTCTGTCTGGCTAGCGTGTGCAGTATGCTGTTTGAGACATTTTGAGTTTGTTTTGTCTTTTTTTTTTTTTTAATTTTTTTTTTGGCTTTTTGAGATTCTTTGTCTTCTTTTTTCGGATTTTTCTTCCTGCTAGGGACAATGATCTATGTATCTGCGATAGATATCTTGAAAGTATGCCAAATATGAAGAGAAAATTGCTGCAATACGATATTTTTTTTCCTACTGCAAACTAATTTTTTTTTTTTACTGTATGAAAATTAATTTTTCTTTCTTTTTGATCCAGCCAGCCCTTTTAATTATTTTTTTTTCGGGCACTGCGTTATGAATTTAGGTGGGTAAGCCTGTTTGGAAGACCCCAACAGGTCTAAAGTGGAAATTCGGGGGTGGTCTGGTGTAGGTAGGGCGACGGAGCTACAGCGTTTAGCTGCAGCCCAGAGGCCCATCAAAGGCAAATTGTATAGAAATTATGAAAAAAAATAAAAAGAAGCTTGGTACAGCGAATTGTTACTGCACATCCACTGTTGAATCACCTCACATATAAAGTATAATAGTATATTGGATGTTAAAGTGTATTTGCTGAAGTTTATTAAAGTGTGTTCGTTGTGGTTTGTCGAAGTGTATTTGGTAAAGTGTATTTGTTGTAGTATGTTAAAGTACAGATGTTAAAGTGTATTTGTTGAAGTATGTTAAAGTACAGATGTTAAAGTGTATTTGTTGAAGTATGTTAAAGTGTATTAGTTTAAGCGTATTTGGTGAAGTATGTTAAAAGATAATTGTCAAAGTGTATCAACTAAAGTGTGTTAGTTGAAGTATATTGAAATATATTTAGGTGTGATAGTTGAAGCTTCTTCAAGTACAGTAGTCAAATATAGATGCATGTTAAAATATATTAGTTACAATATATTTGGCTCGTGTGGTTCAGTATTATCCACTGTTTTGCATGTCTAGTTAGTCACCATGCAGCGATGCACCACATTTGTTGGAACATCGCGGCCCACTAGTGAGCAAGGACTGCCTTCGAACAGATACCAAAGCACGTCTTCCCTAGTGAGTTTCCAGGTGCTCTTCAAGCCGCTACAATATTGTATCATGATTCTTATTTATATATAATATACGATCAATTTATTAGTGGAATAGAAAAAGTTTTATACACGCAAGCTGTTTTGCGGCCGCCCTGATTCTGTCATTACGGTTTTAAATCTCATGTTCAGCTCTTTCACTACAGTTTCACATCTTATGTTTTGCTCTTTTACTACAGCTTCATATCCAGTAGTTATTTCTCTGATTACAGTTTCACATCCAGTAGTTAGTTCTCTGATTACAGTTTCACGTTTCACATCTCGCTTTTTTTTTATTTCGGTTGTCAAACAGTCCACCAGTTCTAAATCATCGGTTCTCGTCGCTTCTGCTAGTGACCAACCACGAGAACTAAACCTTAAAAAGATTCAATCCCAAATTATGAAAAGCATGTGCCAATTTATCGTCGATCTATCACAGAGGATGCAGGCCATATAAGTTGTCCGAAATCTTGCTCTTTTTTTCTCTTGCACTTCTATTAGTTATAATCCTTCTGTTCGTCATCGTAGCTTTGGCAACCTAACAAACATTGAATTTGGTTTTGCTGTCATTACTGACAATTCTGCTACAGCTTGTTGACTTTTTGCAACTCTTTAATTTGCAGCACGTATGTACGCATGCATGCACCGTTTAATGTATTGGTTGGCTTTTTTACGTGTTTTCAATGTGAATTGCAAAACGTAACTGACTGCAAAATATGTATGTACATAAATAATAGATATTCAATTTTTTTGTTGAAAATACTTAGTCGGCATCTATTCGTTGTTGAAGATAATCAATCAATCGATATTCTTTGTAGCTTCAAGTTGTCAGAGAGGTCAAAAGTGAAAGTCAATATGCTCTCAATTATAATGACAAGAATACTCTTTCTGATTGCTCTTCTGGCTCTGTTTTCTTTTAATTTCTGTTCTTTAGACAACTTTAACCTTTTTTCGTTTGCAATCGCTAGCTGCTTTTCTTTTATTATTATTATCTCCCTTACTTTTCCTTACTGATTTTCTTTTTTTTTTTATGTCAATTCCTTATTTACTTTTTTTTTGCTATGTGACCATTTTCTCTGGGCCCTAATCGAAAAGAAAAATATGGTATAGCCTGAAGCATTGTCCATGTACGTATCTTGTTTCTCGCACAGAACAATTCATGTGTGTGTCAAATCACGACGATCAACAGATTGCAAAAAAAATCCTGCGACAAAAAGATAAGTTACGATTTGTTTATTTGATTATGCGTTCCCCAATAAAGACACATATGGTATATATGCCTTTGACCATGAACTGCAATTTGAAAATCATTTCATTTGTGTCTATTTTCATTGATGATATGAATTGATCGACCTTGGATTTTCAAAAAGTCCGAAATAGCTCTTAAGAACCGTAAACGGTTCTCGCCTAATGCAAAAAAGAAAACGCGTGCAAAAAATAAATAAAAAAATAGCGCGTCAGTATTTTCCCCTGAGACCATTGCAGGGTGCCATAACGAGAATCCTCCGTCAATATTCCAAATATTGAGGATTCCTCTGACACAACAAACGCGAGATGTATTATGTTCTAGAAAATTTTTGGGAGAATGTAGCTTTTGAATGATTTTGCGAAACGGTATTTCTACTTTGTAGATCATATTCTATTTTATTTAGAATTAGTATTAGTTTTTGATCTATGTTGTAGGTTGAAAGCTATTTTTTATTTTATTTTGAAACCAGCTGGTGTATTTTTTTGGTCCTTTATCGAAATCTTTGTATCTTTACTTATTTTATTTTAAATAATTAGTTGTATTTTTTTGATCTTTGGCGGAAATCATCAGTTATTTTATATTATAATCAGTAGTTGTATCGCTGTACTAATATGAAACTTATTTTAGGTATTATTTTAAAATTGGTAGTTTTATCTTTTTTACTTTGATTATTTTTAATTGCTATTTCAATAATATAAAAAGGGTTTTTTTTCGGTTTTTTGATAGATAATTATTTTTTTCTCAAATTCATTCTTGAAAAATAAGACCTCTGTATTTTCAGATTCCATGTTAGGAAAATATCCTCATACGCGAAATCCCTAAATCAAATTTTCAATTCACTGAAAGATAGTTATAAAATGTAAACCATTTGGTTCAATCACCTTTTCTTAACTAAAATAGTTGATACCTAAAATATCTCAGTATTAAAGTCATCTTGTTTCATGATCAAGAATATAAATGGTCTTTAAATACCAGCTTTTTTTGATATAACGCAAAAAAAGAATATCGAAAATTTTAAATAATGGTGTTATTGAATTTTAACCCAAAGGACGCAATCCCTAACTTAAAAGCAAAATATTGGAATAAAAAAGTTTAAACAGTAATAGCAGATTTCAGAAACGAATCTATAACTTTGAGGCAGAACTGAAGACGTTTGAATAACTTCAAATCATTGAAAATTTTGCTCGGTTATCGCGACGCGTTTTTAATATTATTCAATTCGAATACTTTATTTTTAATATGAAAATTATCCCTTTACATTAATCAAATTTTTGGTTTATCACGTTAAATTTACAAGCGTAGTTGTTTTTGCCATATTTTTTTTGACCTTTTAAGAAAATTATTAACCATGTTTTTGCGCTACACAGATATAATATATGCGAAGTCTTACTTGCAATTCATTGTGATAGAGTGTTGCAAGTCACTGTTACTTCATGGACAATGATTTGAAATAGTTTCTATTGGGATTATATATAAAATACAAAAGGAGACTAAAACTCATTACAGAAGGCTATAAATAAAATTAAAGTGCCTAAGACTCATTACAAAAGGCTACAAATAAAATGAAATACAAAGGTGAAAACTCGTGATAGCAAGCAGAACATTATGGTAACTGTGTATGTTTAAAGATCAGCTGTGCTCTTTTACATGAAAAATAGACCTGTTAGTTTTCAGTCCTTATAGTTTTCAGTCCTTATAGTTTTCAGTCCTTATAGTTTTCAGTCATTATAGTTTTCAGTCCTCATAGTTTTCAGTCCTTATAGTTGAAAGACTGGTGATGAGGTCTGTATTTTTGTATATTTCAGACAACAGTCTTAAAGGTCTTTCGATGCAGTTTCAAACAGTTAATCCCAATGGAGGTATGGATGTGATTTTTGCTCATATTAAATGTTCTCATTCATTGATTTAACAGTTTACATGTGTATTAATTTAAAATGTAAAGATGTACTTCTTAGGTAAGGATGTGATATTTTTCGACAACAACATCTAAAAACAATACATGTAATCATTTAATAGCTGTAGAGATACCGTTACAAATTCTAAATTAAGTTCTGAACGCACCAAGTTTGAATTTGTAAAATTTTTCTGGCGATAGACAATTATGAGCACCGGGTATTCGTGCATTTATCAGTTTTATTCAAGGTTACAATCCCCGGCATAGTTATTCACACGACCTCCAAATGCGGTCTTCTTTGGTGGCGTCTATGATAAAAGAAATTTTTTTTTTTTTTTTTTTTTTTTTTTGTAGCCGTCTGTGATTTATTATAGTTCTTTAAATTCTGTTTTCGTTCTATTAAGTCAATAAATGAGCTTTAACTATGGAAACAAACAAACAAAAAAAAATTATTCATCGTAAATTTTTTTTTCTTTACTTTGTTGTAGTAATTTTTTTCTCTGTTCGCAGACAACCACAGTAAAAATTCTTTGCAACTCGATAATTTTTTTTTTTCTCGCTCTCTCTAGTGCTGTCGCCAAATTCCTTTAGAAACTTCACGGTGAAGCCAAGCTCACATCTAGCTTATACTACATTGTCCATCTTGCTTGTAATATATATTGATAAACATCTGCATCGCATCAAGAATAACTCAATAATCACCGTATCGTATCAAATGTCTGAAGAATTAGCAAACAAGGTTGAAGATTTAAACGTTAAAGACACAGAAGCTGTTACTGTTTTATCTGAGAGCCCAGTTGGTAACGAAATAACCCATAACCATCCGTTGAACGCCAAATGGACTTTGTGGTACACCAAGCCTGCTGTTGACTCTTCAGAAAGTTGGGCTGAGTTATTGAAATCCGTTGTTACCTTCTCCACCGTTGAGGAATTCTGGGGAATCTACAACGGTATTCCTGCTGCTTTGGAGTTGCCAATGAAGTCCGACTACCATTTGTTCAGGGAAGGCGTCAAGCCAGAATGGGAAGACGAAGCCAACGCCAAGGGTGGTAAATGGTTCTGTACCATCAAGAAAAACCCAGAAATCAACGATTTGTGGTTGAGAACTTTGCTTTCTGCCATTGGTGAGACCCTTGAGGACGAAAACTCTGACAACGAAGAAGTCAACGGGGTTGTCTTAGGTTGTAGAAAGGGTATTTACAGATTTGGTGTGTGGACCAAGACCACCGACGAAGTTTCCGTCAAGGCTATCGGTACCAAACTCAAGAAGATCTTGAACTTGAAAGAAACCGACAGATTGGACTTCAACTCCCACAATGTTACCAGCAAGGCTGCCAAAGCTTTATACTCTGTTTAATCAATTCCTTACTCCAAAGCACTCACATCCATACAAAATGTGCTACGTTTTGTGTTAATTCAAACATAAGAAGCCTAATCTCGTTCTATGTTTTTTCGTGGCGAATATAAAATTATAACTATAAATGGATTGATTACCCGCGAAATCATTCACGCTAAATTTGTTATCGTTTTGTTATGCATTTCCTATAGTAATTATGGTTTCTCCATTTCCTTCTTAACTTATTTTCTATTGTTATAGATCATCTGTTAAAACCGCTGTCTACTAGCTCTCCCCAAATTTGCATCTTGCTATATTTATTATTATTAGTACTTTAATTTTCTTTTTGCTTTTGGAATTTTGCCACTATTACTCAGATGTGCTGTTCTAAAATGTATTTTAAAGGAGCAAAAGAAAAGTATGAAAATCCCACCCTCTCATTAATACCAACAATTATCTGTTACCAACCTTTTAATTGAAATTTTCTAGCTACATTATTTCAATACACCCCGTATATATATATATATACATGCATGTCCACCTATGTATTTATTCATATATATATTCAATCATTATTTTTTTTTCAATAAGATAACCGTAAATTGTACATCACAATTAGGCTCTCTAGATGTTTATCATTCATTAAGTAGAGCTTTTGTTTCTTGATGTTTCGATCAAACTTTCTGGCATCTTGACATTTTTACATACGATTTTAATGCCTTTTCAATTGTTTGGGTCGAGTTCTAAACAATCAAGTACAAGATGTTTCCAGAATTTGTTTTGATTTGTAGTTGTAAAAGCAATTGCAACTTCTAAATTTAATCTTGAAGCTTTGGTGCCAAATTCAAACACAAACGAGGAATTATAGCAATTTATAAAATTACAATTATATTTAGAGTTAGTTATTTGTTTAGAAGTGACGAAAGAAAAGACTCATTTCATATTCAAAATGGAGAGTTTTAGTTTTTTTGAGATTCATTCTATATTTCTCATTTGATTGAAAAAAATTGAAAAATCTGATTAGCCAGTTTCTATTCTTAGAAAAAGTCAAAAAAAAAAAAAAAAACCCTGCTGCATAGGTGAAAATTCCAAGATTACCTGAAGTGTATATAATAATTATTCCCTATTTAATAACTTTTCATATCTTTTTCACACCATTGGTTTCTCTTATCACCATAGCTAATTACTTAATTAAATCACAGATAATATTTTTGAAAAATCTAATTAGTCGTTGACTTCAACAGCTTCACCGCAAACATTACAAAAAAAATGGATAATCCAACGTTGGAATTGAAGTACTTCGCGGAATATCTCCCCAGGATTTCTGCTATACTTATCTCGTTTCAACCTAATAATGGCTGGAATATGAATGATATCCAATTAAAAAACTCTGAACCTTCACCGCTAAAGTCTTTGCGCTCGTCATTGAAAATTACATTTGAAATGCGTTCAGAAGAATTGAACCGTTGTATTCGAAGTTCAGAAAGTATCCCTCTACCAGTTAGCGTATCACAAATTTTGAGCAATCTTTCAATGAATTCCGTAAATTTAAAAAAGGAACTTGACAATAACTTAGAAGTTCATACATATTTTTTAAAGCTAAAAATTCAATCCGTGGATGAGAACTCTTCTTTGACTTCCAGATCTGAAAACTATTTGATGTCAGCAAACGCCAATTATAAGTGGAGTGCTAACTATCTTAACAAACTTCGAACAGCTCATAAGGTTTTATTGGATAGCCTGCAAAATCTTAAAAATTTTTTCGTTCTCAATTGTTCGAATTGCAATTCAAATATAATTCATTCAGATCAAGTAAAATATATTAAAGAACTCCCGTCAGAAATTTGGTCTGAGTTGATGGAATTCTGGCACTGTCATAAACCTCATGATCATGCAAATCATAATAAAAATTCAAATAATTATTCGGCATCAATTTTAAAGCCGATGCCCTTTTCCATAAACGTAGGCCTTTATTATTTTTCCATCAATGATAAAGATTTCAATACTAGCAAAAGTTTTCTTCCAGATCAAAAAGATATGTGTAAAAGCAAAGAAGTCTTTTATAAAGATGAGGAATGTATCAATTTCAGGAATTCAACCGTTCGTATTAACTGCCTGAATTGTAATAAATCTTTGGGAGAATTCGATTTTAAGACTAGCCTAATAAAGTTATTCAAATGGAATTTCAAGTTGTTATATGGGCAAGCAGTAAATAACATTACTACCTCCGAAAATGCTTCAATTATAAAAGATATTGGTTTGCGTCAAACTGACTATAAAACATTACAAGGACCAAATTTAGTATATGAACAATCTTTTCAGGCATATTGTTTTGCTTATAGTTCAATCATAGACTCTATTAATTCCATGGCATCTCGTGTCTTTGAAGTAGTGATCGATGATTTAGAAGATTCTCAAAAAGTAAACGCGTCTAATGGTGAGAACAAGAAACTCTATATATGGGCATTTAACACAAGTATTTCATGTACGATCACAAATTGCGAAAATAAGTTGGATAATTGTCTTAAATTGTACTATTCATTCGCACGTAATGAGAGTGAATTACCTCAAAAACTCCCTGATATAGAAGAATTGGAACTTCCAAAAGACGTATATGTGGATTTATTGCTCATTCTACAGGATACCAATTCCAAGTTGCCTTTCAGTTCCAAGAAGTTTGATACTTTTTGGAATTTAGGCTTACTTTTTTATGATAATGAATGATTTTCTATTGTTTTTTTTTACACTTTTCATTAAAACTTTCATTTACATTTTAAGAGATAAAAATTCTGAATTGTATTTGTTATCAATTGATTAACTGAAAAATTTAGCAAGGCTTTTCTTTGTGTTTTCTTTTCTTTTTTCCATCAACCGTTCAACAGTTTCAAAATCTTTGGAAATTAATGAGTCTTTACCCTCATTCAAGTCCACAGCTTTTTTTAGGAATTCCTTGGCTTTTTCTAATCTGTTTAGTAACATGTAGCATTTACCGATTCTATAATAGCATTTCACAAATTCTGATTTATCAGCAATAAACTGTTTTTCATATTTTGGATAAATTTCGAGCATTTCAATCATGAAGTTACTATATTTAATAGCCTCATTATAGTTTCCTAGTTTCAATTCTACTAGCGAAAGATTCGAGTATATGTTTTTCTTCAAATGAGCAAAATCAATATACACCTTATAGTTATTGTTATTTTGTTCGGGTGTATTTTGTGGTAATATCAAAACATCCTTTTCTGGCAGTAATTCATTGATATACCTTAAGGTTTTTCTATATTTGAAAAAAGCGTTTTGAAAATCCTTTTTTTTAAAAAGAAAATTTCCTGAATCTTTAATGGTTTGACTTACTTTTAAAGCCATGTGAAAGTCATCTTTATCAAAATTTTCATCATCATCAGGATACTCTTCATATATATCACCACATGCTTGATTGTACGATGCATTGAATATCGCAACTTCATCAATATCGGGGTTGAATTCACCACAATCAACAATAACTATGGCTTTTACAGGAAAATAATTATCTTTAGAGACAATATCAACTTTTTCAATCTCTCTAACTACAGATTTACCGTGCACTACTCTACCAAAAATCGTATGTTTGTTGTTTAAATGGGGCGAAGGATAAGTGTTGATGAAGAATTGAGATGTATTTGAATTTTCATCATTGTTTGACATAGCAACATTGAAAGTCTTTTCAAACGTCGAATGTTCCAAATTTTCATCTTTGAATTTGTTGTACAATTTTAAATCTTCAGTAATATCGCTCTCATTGTCAAGATAAATTGATGCGCCACCAGTTCCTATTATTTTCAACTCATCTTCAGATGGTGGGTAATTATCATCCTTCTTCAAAGAGGAACAATAAACAAGATCACCTGCTTGCACAATGAAATTCTTGATAACTCGATGAAAATAATTTCCTTTCAAGGTCAACTTGATTCCTTCTTTGTTTTCTTTGACAGTTCCAGTACAAAGTTCCAAGAAATTTTTGCAGGCTAAAGGTGCTGCTTCAAAGAAGAGTTCAATCACAATTCTTCCAATTGGCTTCCCGTCTATTTCAATGTCAAGAAAAACTTGCTTTTTTACTTCTTCAACTTTCATTTTATTTTCAAAATTATATTAAAAAAAACAGCTTTATTGTTTACTTTAGTTGATAAATTCATTTAATTTTCAACTCTCAATCTAGCTGTGTTCAACATTTGTAGAATACTCATTCTTTTTTGATATTTAAAGATTTCGAATATATTAAAATTTCAGTATGCTTTGCAAGGCGGAGCTCATATGCAGATCTGATTAATTTGTATTTATTTTATTTTTTCACGATAAAAAAAAAAATTGTAGATTTGTGGCGACAAACAACAGATCTCTTAGCTACAAGAAAGACAGAAATCAACAAGAGTGGTGGATTAAACATTTTTCTTGATTTATATAAACCACTGAACTTCTCAAATAAATTAAATATTCATAAACTTGATTTGTTATTTTGGTAAATTTATTAGATTCGGTATATATATGATTGGGTTTTTACTGAAGACTTGCTAATATATTATATTATCATCTTAAAATTAGATAGTCTAATCAGCAATGTCCACTCATAGAATTTCTATTTCTATGGATTCAGTAACTCTTGTTTCTCAAGAATGTATCAAAATTATTTCTGAAGTTCGAAAAAATTCAAGATTTTTTCAATCTGGTGTTGCTGCCATTCTTTCGTCTTCAGATACAATTAATTTATTCAACGATGAGTTTCTTCATAATTTTAAATCTTTGAAGTTCACTGACGACTCTAAGAAACACAATATCAATCTACAAAAAGACATTAACAATGTGCAAACACCAAGCAGTACTAGTAATTTTATCAACAATTTCACTAGCGGGATTAATAACACCGTTGTTTCGTCTTTTGGAAACTCCAATAATGATCCAATATTGGGCGGGTTTCTACAATTAAAGGCATTGTTGTCTGAAATAGATCATTTGAACGAAATCGATACCCTCACCATTTTGCAGCCATACTTCATGTTGATAACCTCTCCGAATACATCCGGTTTGATTACTTCTATTACTATCGGTTCTCTTATTAAGCTTTTTGAATATAACGTTTTGTTAACTGAGAATAACACTAAAAAGGGAACCGATATTCTGCTAAACATCAATCAGCTCGTAAATTCTTTAGTGCACACTCAGTTTGAATCATCTGATGCAACCTTAGATGATTCTGTCATTTTGAAAGTCTTGGATTTGATATTACGTGTCATAAATAATGAAAATTTTAATAAGTACTTGACCAACGAGGTTTTGTTCGAGACTATTCATGTGAACTTGGCTTTGGCATGTAATAAAAAAAGGTCGGAGGTTTTAAGAAGGTATGCTGAACAATCATTGAATTCCATTACAATCATACTATTTAATAAGTTGTCGTTAGATTTAGAGAACTCGGACAACGAAGTGACCATTGATTTTTTTTACAAGTATCTCTTAAAACTTACATCTATTATTCTGATAGAAAATCAATATTATCATACTGAATCAACCAAGATTTTTGTTTTAGGTTTAATTTCTACTATAATTGAAGTATCTGGTAAAAGTTTCTCAAAATTTCCTATTATTTTGAGATTAGTTCAAAACAACTTGTTCAAAAGTTTATTGACAATTATTTTGAAAAACGATAATTTGAATTTGTTACAGGCTGCATTACAATGCTTTATAAGTTTGAACTTAATATTGAGTCAACATTTAACTTTGCAGTTAGAATTCGCCTATGAGAACATTTTCAAAAGTATTTTACCTTCAGACGAGTTCAACAACTTAGATGAAAGTATCGATGAAGAGGCAAACAAGCAATTATTAAAAAGCGATAATCCACAAGCTGGTGTTCAACAATCAGTCTCAGCAATTGCTAACAGAAACGCTCACGCAAAGGAATTAATTATTGAGTCATTAAGCTTGCTATGGTCCCATAGCTCTGAATTGTTGATAGAGTTATTTATTAACTTTGATTGCAAATTTGATTCTAAAAACATTGGACTAATTTTTATCAAGTTTTTAAATAAGCTTGCTGAATCTTCAAGTGCAGAAGTTACTACAAATAATGTTCCACCTATATGTTTGGAAGGCTTATTACAATTCGTCAATGGGTTAAATACCAGAGTCAAATCATTGAAGAAGACTAATATTCATTTTAATATGGATAAATTCTATGAAAACAAAATTTTGAAGATTAAAGGACGCAAAGAAGAATTTTTAAAGATTTTACATGTTTTGAATACTGTTGATTTCCGTAAAGGTTTGAAAGAATTGCAAGAGAAAAATTTTCTATGCCCAAATTATGATAATGATACTGAGTATAATAAGGATTTGGCAGAATTTTTCTATTTTAAGTCTGATTTAATCAATAAGAAGAGTGTAGGTGAATTTATTGCTAAACCTAAAAACTTGCCAATTCTTGTCAATTTTCTCTCTAATTTTAAGTTCAAAGGCAAGCGTGTAGATGAAGCTTTACGCTTGTTATTACAGAAGTTTAGAATTCCTGGTGAATCTCAACAAATCGAGAGAGTCGTTGAAAATTTTGCTGATAAATATGTTAATGATCAAAACTATGACGACATTCTCAAGAATTACGAAAGCAAATTGGCTTTATTCGAAAAGGGTGAGTTGAAGGAAGAACCTATTAAACCAGTCACTCCAGAAAAGGATGGTGTTTTTATTTTAAGTTATGCTATCATTATGTTGAACACCGATCTTCATAATCCGAAAATTAAAAACCATATGAGTTTTGAGGACTTCAAAAAGAATTTGAAAGGAGTATATATAAATGGTACTGATTATCCAGAATGGTATTTGAAAAGTATTTATAGCTCAATTAAAAATAAGGAAATTATCATCCCTGAAGAACATTATGGAACTGATAAATGGTTTGAAGCTAGTTGGGATTTATTGATCAACAATGTTTATAGGAAAGATAAGAGAAACTTTTTGTTTGCTTTCGAAAAGAATATAGATGAACCGCATAATAATGAGAGTGACTTCAACAAAATCAAGGATGGAAGTATCAGAATAAATGAATTTGATTCGGTAGTTGTATCACAGTTTGATAGAGTTTTATTTGAGACTAGTTTCAATATGTTGTTAAAAACTTTTATTCATGTTTTTGAAGAGACTGGTGATGATCATAGAATTGCCAAATTGATGAGCACCATTGATAAATGTGCCAATATTGCTAGTTACTTCAAGTTAGAATATATATTAGATATCATTTTAAGCAAATTAGCTACAATGACTACACTCACTAATGAAAAGCCTATTGAGAAAGTTATTGATGACGAGGAGAACATTAGATCAGATATTCCTACAACTCAAATTACTCTTGTTAGAGAAAAGGAAGAAAAGGTAGATACACCTTCTACTGAATCTGCAATTTATAGTAACAGAAGACGTTCAAAGGATAAGGATGTCAGTGTTACTATTAGTTCCTTCACAATCACTGTTAGCGATTTGTCTACTTGGTTTGGTAGAGATTTCAAAGCTCAAATTTCTTTTGTTGCTTTATTTAACATAATTCGCAAGAATAGCATTAACAGTTTTTCTAAAAGTTGGAGTAAAATTGCCTCGATTATTTTGAAACTATTTGAGAATTCTTTAATTGACGGTAATTTTTTTAGTGAATTTCAAAAAGTACACTTTTTGGAACCTTTACCTAAAGTGCCTCCTCGCTTTGTTATCGACAAGACGAAAGAAAAGAAAGAATCTAATAATGAATCTGGTGTTTTTAGTGCTTTCACTTCCTTTTTGAAAATTAGCAACGATGAACCTCCAGAACCTTCTATTGAAGAGATCGAGGCTACTTTGCTGACAGTAAGCTGTATTAAAACAGCTAAGGTAGACTCCTTGTTTGAGGCGTTGAAGCAAAATTCAACTAGTGATAATAAATTACAAGATATTATTTCAAACTTCATCAAAACGATTCCATCGTTCAATAAAGATACAAAAAACGCTTATGAAATGGAAGTTTTATTTGTTTTTGAAAGTATTGCCGCATTATTGTTAGACCATAAAAGTTTTGATCCGCTCTCAATCATCAAAGACCTTGATAAATTAATAACTGTGAATGAGAAGAACAATAGAAAATTGTTGGATGAATATGCCTTAATCAGATTAATATGCTACCTTTTGATCTTGGTCAACAATAGACTCAGTATTGATAGCGATATTGATACTATTTTAGTGAAAAATATTAATTTGTTGAATACTTTAGATAAAAAGTTTTTTGACAAGTGTGGTGAGTGTGTATTGCATGAGTTATCCAGCTTGTTGATACAGAAGAAAAGAGAATCAACCATTTTTAACTCAGAGGTATTCTGGAATTTATTACGTACAATAGGTGGAATTATGAATTATTCAGAAACTGTTTTAGAATTGCTTGATAATTTGGTTCACAATTGCTCATTTAGAATCACACCGGAAAATTACATGTTTGTCTTGGGTTTGTTTGATGAAATCTCATCTATTGGTGCAATTGGAAGTACATTTGAACAAGAAATGGACTTGAGGCGTACAGAAGGACAAGAAGTTATTGATGAAAATCCTAATCAAAATGTTATTAACATTTCAATGAAATGTATAGATTTAACAGTTGATTTAAAGAATGTTATTTTAAGGGATGAATTTATGGAGACTGATAGTAAAGCAAAAACATCTAGCTGGTATGCACTAGCTCAAGCATTAGGTCATCAGACATTTAATCCTTGTAGACAAATCAGAAATCATGCTATGAAAGTGTTGACAAGTAACGTTTTGGCATTGGATATTAAAAAGCATCCTTATGTTACCGCAAGAGGTGTCTTTGAATTTGATATATTCCCATTAGTCACTGAATTGTTGAAAGATGAAGTATTGTATTGTGATTTCTATGGTTTGAGAAAAACAAAATTTGACATTTTATCGAACATCACAAAAATTTACCTACAATATTTGAACAATTCTTATATAGTCAAAGAAAAGTCGTATAATTCTTACTCTGAATTGAGTTATATTTGGCTAACTCTATTGGATGTGTTTAAAAATTTGATAGATGATGAGAAAAAACAAATAAATATTCAGAAGAAAAACAAAAAGAAATTTCCAGTGAAAAAAGATGAGTTTGTAATTAGGGAATCCTCTAAGGAATTGATAAAGAATTCTTTGCTATATATGCAAGATCATGGCTATTTGGAGCATGCAAATAATGAACATAAATTCTTATGGGATGAAACTTGGAAAAAAGTCAATGATCTTTACCCAAACTTACAAGGAGAATTTTTCAATGAATTAAAAGAAATCAAACAACAAGAAGAATGCGCTAAAACGCCAACTGATAACCAGGAGACAGAATTAGAAAAAACAGAGGTCAAAGCACTTGACTCAGAATCTCCCAAAAAAGAGCCTGAAGTTCGAGAACTGAAATGAGATAGATACATATAATAATTTAATATAATTTAATATAATCTTTGATTTGATACCAACAATGTAAGGCTTTAATTTGGAGGATTTAAAAACTGAATCATTGATGTTTACAAATCACTATTCTCTCTATATAAAAAATATTTAGTTTTCGATAACAGCGTTATAAACTTCATCAAAAGGAGCATACAAATTGGTCCAAATCTTGAATTGTTCAACTCCTTGGTGAACTAACATTTCTTTACCAGGAATCACCACCACACCATAGCTTTCAGCTAATTCCATTATCGGAGTAACCTCCGGTTTGTAAGCAGCTTCTAGCAAAAATGTACCCTTTGACTTAGCAGATATTTTTGATTTCAAGATACTGTCTAATTTGATTTTCAACAGAGAGTCAAGAGGAACATTTGCTGGAATACAACTCACAATCAAACTGAAAAAACCATTTAAAGATTCGATTGGGATATTATCGGTTAAAGCAATCACATTGAAATCTGATGGGAAAGATTTAGCGACATCAACCGACTTGGTAGATGTTCTGTTTAGGATATAAATATTTTTACAACCTAATTTATGTAATGCGAAAACGGCAGCTCTTGATGTACCTCCAGCCCCAATAATAAGACCATTGCCCAGTTTACCAACAGATCCACCAAAATTTTCAAAAGAGTTAGTGATGCCTTGCCAATCAGTATTATCACCACATAATTCACCATTTCCATTTTTATAAACTGTGTTCACAGAGCCAATAATCTTTGCATCATCAGAGACATGAGCTAACTCCTTCATAATATCTAACTTTAAAGGAATGGTAACAGAAGCACCTCCAAAATTTTCACGCAGGAAAATTTTCGATGCAACTTCTTTGGCATCAGAAGATTCAAAGGATAAATACTCATGAGGCAAACCTAATACCTTGAACCCTGTATTGTGCAAAGCCGGTGATCTTGAATGTGAGATTGGATTGCCGACAATAAAGAATTGTTTGGCCTTTATCACACCTATTTCACCTGCAATTTTGTTAATCTGAGGTAAGGTCAATTGTGATGGTGCCGAGGAACATGGTAAGTAAGAAGAAGTAATTGGAGTCATAATAGTATTCAAAACTCGAGATAATTTACAATATTCTCCCATATTAACACAAATTAGCGGTTTTCCTTGAGTATGCTTATCCCTAAAAGATTCCAAAGCAATATTGTCATGAATTGATGTAGCAGTTCCAACAAATTTTATTATATCAACATTAAGTTGATTAGCAAGATTATACATATTCTCCCATTCTTCATTATCCCATTTAACATTACCAGAAAAGTCATGATGAGAACCAATAATTTTAGTAAAATTTTTCTTTGCCTGTAAAATCTTAAACTTCAAGTCATCAGGGTAGGTTAGTTCCATATCAATAAATTCAATACCAAATTTCAAAGCTAACTCAATTAAATTATAGATCTCAGCTGAATTTTCATTTGGGAACTTACCGCCTTGATCAATAGTTCTAATTGTAAAAATAATTGGGATATTATCATTGTATTCTTTCAAAATTGCTAATTGCTCAGAAATGAAAGTCGGATCCCATGATTTTAATAAATCAATTCTTAATTCAACATACTTTGCACCATATAGAGCCTTTGGAATCAAATCAATGTGTTTTGATAAGTCATCAAAAGTTAGACAAACAAAATGTGATCTTTCAGTTTTTGAGACAGTATTAGTAACCTTATTTTGTTTAACTACATTAAGATAATTAATGAATGATTTTCTTAATCTAGAAAATTGATCACGGCTATCACAATGATTTGAGTACCAGTACAAGTTAGAACACTCTTTATAATAACCAGATCTTCTTTTCCAAACCTCATGAATTTCTTCAGAATATTGAGGTCTTTCGGTTTCTTTTTGCAAATAAGAAACAACTTCGTTAATATCTCTATGACAGTGAATGACTTTTCCTTTGTTTTCGGCTCCAAATTTTTTCAACAATTCACGAGCCTCAGGGATCTCAACTATACCACCACCAGTAGAAATGATATGGTCTTTGCCAAACAGCTTTAAAGCTTTCTGGAAAACTTTCAATTCTTCTTGTCTGAAGACGTCCCAACCCTTTTCATGAATAAACTCTCTAATATTACAATTCAAAACTTCCTCAAAATAATGATCAAGATCAATTTTTTCATATCCCAAAGCTTCGGCTGCCCATTCTGTCAAAAAGCTTTTGCCGGCACCTCTCATTCCAATTATAACAATACTACTATTATCCTCTACTTTGTTTGTAGATAACTCATCTGGGTTACTCAATGGATCATAACCTCTCAATTTAGCATGGAAATCTGAATGCAAAACATCCCACCAACCAGGCCAAGTTTTACCTGTAGTAGAACGTTCCAAGATTCTAGATGGGTTTTCATTAGTAGAAGCCAAACCAGCTAACAAACTTAAAGACATAGCAACTCTGTGGTCATCGTAAGTTTCAATTGGAACTGATGGTGATTTTAATTCAGTTGTTCCATATACTTCAATTCCATCGTCAAAGCCAGTGGCTTTAACACCGAATTTAGCAAGTTGGTCAACCATCGCTTGAATACGATCACATTCTTTGACATGTTGATTTGCAATACCAATAATTCTAGTTTTTCCCTTTGCGACAGCTGCAACAACAGCAGCGGTCAAGAACGCATCGGTCATTGGCTCCATATCTACTTCTTGGAGCGCATTAAGTTCCTTAGCACCAGCTAAAATAGTAGTAGAAGTTTCTGTTTGAGAAACATTAGCACCCATGGCTTTCAAAACGTCAATAGCAAATTTGGCATCACCTTGTAATGAAGAGGATCCAATATTAGGAATGGTTACCTGAGAGCCTGTAAGGGCTGCAAATGCTAATGGATAGGTAGCAGAAGAAGCATCAGATTCAATAACATATTCTGGTGGGTTAATATAATTACCCTGTGGAATATGGTAAGTATGCTCTTGTGCTGCATCTTTAGTTACAGTGATACCAAATGATTTCATCATGTTGGTAGTCATATCAATGTACAATTGTGAGATTGGCTTCCCACCCACAAGTTTCAAAGTGACTGGCTTTTCAGCGTAAGGGGCACACATCAAGATAGAAGAAACGTACTGAGAAGAAACAGTTGCTTTTAATTCAATAACACCACCCTTAAAACCAGTAGATTTAATGTTTAAAGGTAAGGAACCAGTACGATTCAAGTAAGAGATCTCTGAGCCATTACTTGTTAAGGCGTCAACCAAAGGACCAATTGGGCGCTCTTGCATTCTCGCATTACCTGTAAGGACAACATGCGAATTTTCTTTACCACCTTTTGCCAAAGTAACTAATGTGGTCAAAAATCTAGAGGCAGTACCGGCATTACCCAAGAAAAGTTGATTTTCATTAGTAGAAATGAAATTTCCTCCATTACCATTAACAACTAGGGTTTCACCATCAATCTGATCTATTTGAAAGGTTGCACCGCGCAATTGAGTAATGGCATTCAACATAACCGCAGTGTCATCACTATGAAGCAAATTTTTCAATTTACATTCACCTGAACCTAAAGAGGCTAATATTAAAGCTCTATTACTGATAGATTTTGAACCCGGTGGAGTTATTGTAAACTTTTTATCCTGAAGATTTGAAATATTCTTAAATGGATAAACCAAGACTTCGTCTGTTAAAACAACACTAAGATCATCATCATTAACATAGGAAGCTTTAGGTTCATAGTATTGACCAATTGCTTTAATAAGCACGACTTTTTTCTTCGAACCGTCATTTTTTTTATCGATTGCCATTTTTTGCAATAAAACATTGAGCGGACATTTTTTGTAATTTGTAATTTTGGCAAAGTCTTTATCATAGATAGAAGTAGGTAAACCATAAGATTTGAAAATTTTTTGGATTCTGGACACTGCCACAGGGGACAAAAGACCCAAATATCTACTTAGTTCTGCTTCTTTAATACAACCAATGGAAACACATTCACCATGCAACGCTTGAGGTGTCAAAATTGCTTCATAGGCATGACCTATTGAGTGACCAAAATTTAATAAATTTCTTAAACCACCTTCTTTTTCATCTGCAGTAACAACCTCAGTTTTACAGCTTATGGAACCCATAACAGATAGTAAAAGATGTTCTCTGATTGATGACAAATCAATTCTCTTGATACTGTTGCTTAAATCATTAGAGGAATTAGATTTAGAGGATCTGATAGCTTTAAGAAATGATTCCGCTTTATCTTCCAATCTTTTGAATTCTTTTGCATTCCAGAAACAAGCGGTTTTAATAACCTCAGCCATACCATTGATTAATTGTCTCTCTGGTAAAGTTTCCAAGAATTTAATATCTACAAAGACGTATCTAGGTTGGTGGAAAGCACCAATAAAGTTTTTACCCATTTGAGTGTCAACAGCAGTTTTACCTCCAATACTGGAATCAACCATGGCTAATAAAGTGGTTGGGATTTGGATGACTCTGACACCACGCATATAGGTAGCGGCGACAAAACCAACCATGTCACCGATAACACCACCACCAAGGGCAATAATGACAGTATCTCTAGTACAACCTTGGACCAACAAGTAATCTTCGATGGCAGCTTTGGTTTCTCGGGTTTTGTTGTTTTCACCTGGAGGCACCACATAGGTCAAGACTCTTGCATCCAGAATTTTATTGGAAGTTAAATAATCTTGGAACTTCGAAGTGTAAGAGTCCAAATGGCCTGTCTTTTCTATATTTGTATCGGTAACAAAGACATAGGTGGATGATTTCTCGTTCTGAATAAGCGTCTCTATAATATGATGGTCTATGTCATAACCAACATGGATCGAATCTCTATGCAAGATTGAAATCTTGTGAATCTTTGTCAGATCAATTGGCACTGACATTTTCTTTTGTTAATTCGTTTTGTGCGATATTAATGCAAATTAAGGTGATTCAAAATACGAGTGAACAAGCAAGCAGTATTCAAGCTAATATAGTGTAACAACAATAACAAAATATAGATACACAAGTATTTAAACTATAAAAAACAGGTATAGAAATACTTATGAAACTGGTATCTATGTATTTTGAAAACACAAAAACTGTTCAATAAAAAAGTAAAACAAATAATGGTGGAAAAAGGAAGTATAAAAAGCTCAATTGAAGGGATTTAGAACCCAGAAGTTCAATTTCGTACGAATATTCGTTCACTTTTTGGGCATTAGTGACTTTTCTTGAAAATTTCCTGATATTTTTCTTTAGGTTTCCTGGCACCGGCATGCTTGAAAAAAAAAAGATGACTCAATATACCAAAATGAACTAATAATTACACTGTAAAGGTTAGCATGTGTTTTGCTTCTAAATAATATTGTAAAGATGTAAAATAATGTAATTTGATGATGTGTGGATGAAAAGACCTTCAGAATAGAGATTCTTAGGCTGTATAAATGTTTTAGTACTTCTGATGTTATAATTTATGTTTGTAACGCTCTGAAGATTACTTGAAGTTTATATGTTTAGATGTTGCTTAGAAAATGTGGAGACAATGTCCACAAATTGAAGGAAAACCAAGACAAGTTGCATTGACAAGACAGTAACAGCAATAATGCAAATAAACTCAGTTGCATAATAAGGTAAACAGTACCCAGAAATACTACTTTGATTGCTGTTTGACAGAAAGTTCGCATATATAAGTGTTGTTAGTGAATAAATGCGGGTCAACAAGATTTAGAAAAGTTGGATTTCAACCGTATTAACGTTGATTTGCAAAATAATAGCATGTACCTTTTCCTAATTAAGAACATGATATTAATTATTATAGAACGAACAGGGTCGATAGGTGTATACAGTAGTTTCGAAAAGCCCTAGGCTAACTTCTAACATCAGAGGAGTCACCTTTTTTTATCTGTATTTATTTAAGCTTCTTACTTTCCAGTCATTTGAATCTATTTTTTTTGTATTTTTTTCGATGGATCCTTCTCTAATCTAGGCTCCACATAGTTCATATACCCTCACAAACATATAAATAGCACGATATAAGCTCCGATTTTATAGCCACGGATAGTCATTCATTTAAAACCGACATACTCTTTCAATTATATCTACTCAACTCATTTAGTTTTTTTTCTAGTCCACCCAATACCATTTTATAGCTCCGCAATACAAGAGTTCAGCATGAGGTATAAGAAAAGTAAGCACACCGGAAACAAAGAAAAGCTAACAAGAGTAGATCCTGTTACACCTAGTTATTGTTCTGGAAACAAAGAAAAGCTAACAAGAGTAGATACTGTTACACCTAGTTTTTGTTGGCTTGACTATTTCCTTCAGTGCAAGCCTCAGAAGCATGAATTCCAACAGTACAAACCTCGGCATGACGCTTCCATTCGAAAACACAGAAAGAAGCTTTCTGACCCGGTACAGATAAAAAAGAACATCTTGAACAACAGCGAGTGTCTGTATGGAGGTTCCTGTGAGTCGTGCGATAGAAATGGAATCCCAAGAATGAATGCAGACTCTAAAAGAACCAAAAAACCAGCTTTTGAAAAAAACGATGAAATTTTCATTATGAATACAGTATTTGGTTCTCCAATAGAATTAGAGCTAGATTTTTCATATTCTACAGACAGATTTACAGTTGAAGAGGCAATATTTGCTGGCCATAGCAATCAAACTCGGCTCAATAAGAGCAAGGTGCTTTCATTTTAAGTGAAGAAGGGAGGCTTAATATTCTTATCTTGATCATGGTTTCTATTTTTTTAATTAGCATTAGTTTAGTTTTATAGTTTTGTTTTGTTTTATAGTTTAGTTTTAGCTATAGTTTAGTTTTAGTTTTAGTGGGTTTAGCTCTCAATTTTTACACTAAATGTTTTATTCAGTTGACGAATATACGGTTTTAGCATACGTAATATATGGATGTATTTTTTTGTCAGCTTTACTGCTTCAAATAAATTCTGTATTGTTTCTAAGAACAATACGCATTATTTTTTTTTGAAAACTTGGAAATTTGCTACGTATTGATACAGAAGAACGATAAACGAAATAGGCGCGTTTCAAAACCTGTGATTTTCATAACATCGAGCATTACTGATGATAACTATTAGCATGTGCACTATAACAAACGGAATTTAAAAATACAATAGTACTCTTACCAAAAAAATATACGTATACAGTCTATATGGGCATTTGTAACGACTTCAAGTTAAACCTTTAAAAAAAACATTATGCTTACTCAATAGAAATATTTGTTAGTAACAAGTACTTGCAAGCAAAGAATCAAAAAATAAACAATAACTTATATGAACAAAAACTTTAAGCAGTCTTGTTTGACAATAATTGAAAAGTCGAGACAAAAGTTCAAAGAACAGTGTACCGTTGCGTTGCTATTTGAAAAAGTAAACAGCAAAGCATAACCAGTAAAAGAACATACAAGTACCTCTTTTGGTAATGTCTAATCATCTGCAAACATTAACCACCAAAACCATAGCGATTCATACATCGAATAATAATGCTTGCTGCTATACAAATGTAAGTTTATTTACTTTTCGGAAAACTTCCAACATTTTTTATTAAATACATCAATTTTGTTGCGATGAGCTTATTTATAGTTTTTTATTTTTTATTGTTTTTTGTTTTTTTATATTTTTTTTATCATTTTCCTTTGATAGCCAGATTTTGGCACATTATTACCGGCAGTTGCCGAACAAAGAAAAATTTCAAAAACGGCATTACAAAATTTAAAAGTGCGATAAACTGATAATGTTTCGATAGTTTACCGCTAATTTCCATTCGGGATTTCAACATGAGGCTTTATAAGCATATTATACATTTGAAATGGTGAAAATTGGTTGTTGTAAATTTCAGATAAAAGCCCTCAGGGTGTTTCAAATATCAATATTTAAACGCCTCATAATCCTCAATTTTTGTCAATTTACTCTCTGTTTTTTTTTTATATGCCTTTTACTTTTTTTTAAAAAACTCACTTAAAGTATTGTATTGTTTACTGTTTTTGCCAAGTATTTCCTATACATCAAAAGAATTGGCTGTGATATCCAAGAATCAAGCCCGCAATAAATTGAGCTTAAATATTCGTTCGAATTGTAAAACATTCAATAGTAGAAATGGCACCAGTCCCTGCTCTTTATACTTCCAACAACTCCACCGTGTCTATTGCGACCCCTGAAAACGACGTGATTCCATTTGGTGAATATGTCTTCAGAAGATTGCGTCAGCTTTCTGTCAAATCCATCTTTGGTGTTCCAGGTGACTTCAACTTGCATCTTTTGGACCATGTCAAACCTGTCGAGGACATGAAATGGGTTGGTTGTTGTAATGAATTGAATGCCGCTTATGCAAGTGATGGTTATGCCAGATTCAGTAGAACAGTCGGTTGTTTGGTCACTACCTTTGGTGTCGGTGAATTATCTGCCATTAATGGTATTGGTGGTGCGTTTGCTGAATACGTTCCAGTTTTGCATATCGTTGGTACCTCGCCAACCTCAAAGAAAAATGCTCCAGGTCAAGTTCATCACCTTGTCCCAACTCGTGACCCTTATGATGTTGTGCCAGATCACAAGGTTTACGAAAAAATGGTTGATGGTGTGTGTATCGGCAAGGAATCTGTAAGCAATGTAGTTGAGGGTATGGAACAGGTTGACAGACTTTTAGAAAACATTGTTACCAAAGCTAGACCAGGTTACTTGTTTTTACCTTTGGATTTACAGAACACTTTAGTTGATACCAAGGGTCGTTTGAGCACTTCATTAAACACAACCATAGTTGACGAATTCCCGGAAATTACTGAGGTCGTTGCAGACTCCATCTTGAACAAGTTGTATAACTCCGCAAACCCGGTAATTATTGGTGACATTTTGACTGATAGATTTCATATCTCTTCTTTGTTGAGAGAGTTTGTTGACAGAACCGAAATTAACAACTACTCTACCCCAATGGGTAAATCTCTTTTAGATGAAAGCAAAGAGAGTTACATTGCTGACTATAACGCAAAGTTATCCAATCCAGGTGTTCAAAAAGCGGTTGAAAGTTCTGATTGTGTTTTGCATTTCGGTACATATTTAGCTGAAACAAACACCGGTACTTACTCTTCTGAATTCAACGAAGATGACTTGATCTTATTGACACCAGATTATACCAAAATTGGAAAGAAAGTATACAAGGACGTTCATTTTGGTAACGTTTTGAAGCAAATGTTGGCCAAATTGGATAATGCAAAAATTCCAACACCAGTTCGTCCAGCAGGTATTAACCAAATTATTTGGAAGGATTCTAAAGCTGACATTTCCCAATCTTTCTTAGCTCAGCAACTCCAAAAATATTTGAGAGAAGGTGATGTTATTGTCTCTGAAACATGTTCTTTCCAATTTGCCTTTGGTGATATTAGATTACCAAAGGATTGTCTTTTCTTATGTCAATCTTTCTACTTAAGTATAGGTTATGCTGTTCCTGCCACTTTAGGTGTTGGTTTAGCCATGAAAGATGCCGGATATAATGGCCGTTTAATCTTGTTTGAAGGTGATGGCTCTGCTCAAATGACTGTTCAAGAATTTGCTACTTACATGAGAAACGGAATCAAACCAACCATTTTCTTGTTAAATAACAACGGTTACACTGTCGAAAGAATAATTCATGGTTTAGATGAAGAATATAATGATATCCAACCAAACTGGGATTGGTGTAGTATCTTCAAAACTTTTGGAGATAAAAAAGGCGAGAGACATATGAGCAGACAAATTGTCTCTAAGGAGGAGTTGGTTGAAACGTTGACTGACTCTAAGTTAGCTGCTCAACAACAAATTCAAATGTATGAGGTTATTTTGGATAAATACGATGTCCCTTGGAGATTTTCTTCTTTATGTGAATCCATGTGTGATACCAAATGATTTATTTCACAGTTTTTTAGGCAAGTATATATCCCTAATTTTTACTTCTTCATCATAATAATTTTACCAAGATTTATAATTTAATTATTTTACTTTTTCATTAATATATCAGTGCATAAAATAATATTAGAGCTTTACATATTTTAATAATACATAAGAATACATATTTTGATACATATTTTGATACATAATATTCTATTTATTGAATTCATTCGTTCTATTTGAACAATAATTCTTATTTACCGTGTAATTTAAAAACAACATATACAAAAAGAACGTCCCATACGTTAAAAACATACATAATCACCATTTTGTTAATTTATCACCAGCTTTTCTGCTCACGTAGCTGTTTCCGGAACCTTCGTACTCACTTTTTCTGATCGCGTCACTTGGTCCAATAGGCAAACCAGGCTTCACAGTAGCCATATTTACATATTCTTCATTTGTTGGACCATCAAGTCTTGAGTCAGAATTGAACTTGATATTTTTCTTATCATTGATGAAATACTTGATGATGATCAAGATAGAAACACCAAATATCATAATTTTCACAATAGCTTTGAAAGGGGCTGGGGCAGCCTTGAATCCAATATCAGCATTTTTTATACGCTCATTTCTGATAAGCTCTTCTTCACTTGGAGGGTCTGGTCTTTTGTTAATCTTTGCCAAGATCTCTGGATTGATTTCTTCAGAGCCTTTCTTGTAAAATATCCCACTAGAGACTGTGGTAACCGAAAATTGTCTAGCAGAAAGGCCATTATTGGCCTTAAGTGACATTAGCTTCTGCTGTTTTGCACAAAGCATTTTTGCAGGTGATGGAATATGTGTAATCGATCTTCTAAGTCTAAGCATCTTCTAGTGATTCTTCGAGTATAAAAATAGCTAGCCAAATAAAAAAAAAGAAATCTCAGATATGTTTCAATACTTTCTTGTGAGTAGCTGCACTTCCGATATTGACAGGATATATACTTTAGATAATATAGCCTGTAATTGAATATATTATTGTATCTTATGGATCACACAGTATCAGAATATTAGCAAATTTTTTATATGAAAAGACTTTCTGAAAAAAAAAGTCATTCTATCCGCAGAGCCGGACCCAAAACATTGATTTGGTTTTCTGGTTTCAACATTCTAATATGACGAACTTCACTATTTTGAAAGAAACACATAGCTCTTTCAAAAGAGAATTACAGAACCCAATTTATCTCTTCTATGAAGAACTATTCAAGCAGAACTACGTGCTGGTTTATTTGCATTCTTGCAACACATTGAAGATTGGACTAGCCTATGTGTTTATTGTAGATTGACCTTACGGAAGATTCCGCATGTAGTTAACTATTTCAAATGCAAGAATTGAATCCCGCAAAAAAAAGAAAAAAAATAGCAAAAACTAAACAGCAAAACAATGTTTAGCAAGCAAATCTATTGTTTACTGCAAGTATATTCATATTTAAAGTACATTCAATTCTAGTCTCTTGTGGATCTCTTTGTCAATTCAACATCAGAATATCCCGAAAAAGCTTCTGAAATTACTGAATAATAAAAATAAAATACATTTCATCTTTAAAACATTGAGAGTGTTTATTTAATCATGGCTGACTCAGATAGATTTGTCCACGCTTTGAGTGGTGGAATTGGCGGTGCTGCAGCCTTGACATTAACTTATCCATTGGTGACAGTATCGTGTCACCAACAAACTAATTCGAAAAATTTAGAGAAGGCTACCTCTGGGAAGAAGGATGTCGCTAAAAAAGATGGAACCCAGGCAATGACCACGATGAACGCGGTGAAAGAAATATTGTTGAAAAATGGTGTTAAAGGGTTTTATGCTGGGCTCGATTCTGCGGTTTATGGAATAATATTGACAAACTTTATTTACTATTACTTCTACGAAACCACAGGTAGAAGCATAATCAAGAACAGAAAATTGAAAAATATTTTTCAGTTCGATCTTTCGAATTTAAAACACATCAAATTGGAGGGCTTGACTACGTTGGAAAGTATAGGCACCGGTTTAATAGCAGGCAGTATTACTGCAGTTTTGACAAATCCTATTTGGGTTATAAATACTAGAAGTACAATCAAAGTCATGACTGATGAGAAAGGTAAACCAAAGTCAAAGAAAGGCTTCTTGCTGATGGCTAAAGACATATATTTGAAAGAAGGAATCTCTCCATTCTTAAACGGAATAGCTCCTGCTTTGATCCTAGTGGTGAACCCAATCATTCAGTACACTATTTTTGAGCAGTGTAAAAATTGGATTGTAATCAAGCATAAAAAGAAATTTAAACCGATATACGCGTTTTTTATTGGTGCTATTGCCAAGTTAATAGCCACTGGATCTACTTATCCATATATTACTGTGAAATCAAGAATGCATTTGAATAGCAATAAAGAGGATCACACTTCTATGACACGCATGTTATTTAAAATTCTTAAAGAAGAGGGTGTTGCTGGCTTGTATAATGGTATTTTTGCTAAATTAAGCCAGTCTATTTTAACAGCAGCTTTTTTGTTTTATTTCAAGGAGAAATTGGTAGATTTTACCTCTTCGATTCTCAAATTGTTCAAGAATTTGAAAGCCATTAAGAGAGCTTAGTTCTTTAATTAATAATATTTCCTCCAAGGTTTTATAATTTGTGACAAAACTATTTTTATTTGCATAGCATGATCATTTTGTAATTAAGAACTTTTCATTCAATATTGATGAACAAGAACGAAAAAACATACTTATATTTTTTTAATTTTTACAAAAAATCCATGCTGTACATAATGAGGAAACCACTATTCTATATACGATATAAATATTTAATAACTCTTGAAACAGAATACTTTACAACTTAGATTATTAATCGTAAACTTTTAGTTGAGTGTTTATATTTAATGATGATAGTAAATTATGAAGATGAAAAATGACAGGCAAAAAAAAAAAAAGAAGAGAATAAAAGTATGACTGTATGAAACTATAAAACGTAATGAATGTCAAGGACTCTGTGCATTCAAGACTTAAACTTTCTCAATATCTTCGCCATCTGAAGACGAAGAAAACGAATGTTTTAAGTCATCATCTGAGTCAACAATTTGTAAAGTGACGTTACTGTTTTCAGGGCCAAGTAAAGTTACAATAATCAAATAGCCAAAAACACATCCAACAAATATTGCCATGACTTTTGAATAACTATAGACTCCACTTACTGGAAGTCCAGTTTTTGGGTCAATTTTTGGAAATCTTTCACCAATTGTAGTTTCAATCGTACTACTTGCAGAAGAAGCCAAGTTACCTAATTGATAAGCTAAACCTGAAACAAAGGCTCTAAATTTAGGAGGAGAAACTTCAGACAAGTAGATAGGAACGACACCCCAAGCACCCAGCACCATGAATTGCAAAAAAAAGACAGAAGCATTGATTCCTGAGTTTCTGACAAAGGCCCATGGATATATAAGAGCTCCTCCAATGATACAAGCGACAATGATCATGAAACGTCTGCCGAAAAAGGAGGATAAATGACCAATGACAATACCACCTGTGATTGCACCTAAGTTTGCAACACTGTTTGTGACAGTAGAACGGTCAGCACCGTATCCCAACTCTTTTGTAAGCATAGTTGGATATAAATCTTGGGAACCATGTGATGCAAAATTGAAACCTGCCATAAGGAAAATAAGATATATACAAACCAACCAGTATTGTTTGAGGGCTGATTTAGATTGTTCAAAGAATAATTTAGTGTGGCTGGATGAAGAAGTTCTTGATTGTGCTTTAATTGCTTCTCTGTGTTTGGTAAAAGCTTCAGTTTCGCCCATAAGAGCAACCCAAATAATAAAGATTACACTAGGACCAGCGGAAAACCAGAATAATGCTCTCCAAGTATGCGAAGAGTTGTAAGTGATGGCACGCTGGAAACAAACTACAAGTAAATAACCAAAAGGATAACCCTGTTCAAAGATACCACTTAAAATACCATGTGCTTCTGGAGGAGCGTCTTCCAAACTGAATGCACATGCAGGTCCGAAAAGGCCACCCATGAATATACCAAATAATGCACGAACAGCTAAGAATTGTCTGAAAGTTTGAACGAAACCAAGACCGATTTGAAGGGCAGTCAAACAACACAACACGATAATGATAGGTAATCTTCTGCCATAACGATCGGACATTATTCCAAAGCCAAAGGCGCCAACAGAACGAAGCATAAGAACTAATGTGATACCCCAAGTGATGTCCTTGATAGATACGTCGAAAGATTCTGCGAGGTTGCTGACATTGAGCGATACTGAGAAGTAATCAAAGGCATCCCAAGTCCAGCACCAGAAACCTGCGAAGAAGAAGTTCCATTGTCTGAGCGTGAGCTGTCTGAGCGGCTTGAATGGATTTATGAGAGCTTTGTAGTCTATTGGATGCTCGCGATCGTGTCTAGGTATGAGCTCTGTGAAACGAGTCTTGACATATGTGGAAATTGCGTTTCTGGTGAACACAGGCTTATTTATTCCTGCTTGCTGTGTCATGCTGATCTATAATATTGAAGAAAAAATGTGCAGCGATTCAAATGATTGTGACGAAAATACAGAAGCGGTTCGAAAACGGAAAGACACTGGCAAGAGTTGTAGTGACAACAAAAATAAAACAGGAAGGAAGAACAATATTTGGTAAGAGTTCTACGGGGTACAGAATTACTGAAGGATAGCCATGCTTTATATAATAATTGGAAAACAACAAGCAGAAATTGAAAAGTTTGAACCACACTGTTGGGTGTGAATTGTTGGTTGATGAGTGACTGAAATTTGGTGAAAAATATCGCTGATTATTTTTTTTTACTAGTGAATTTCCTTTTTATCATCAAAAAAGATGAATCATACAGCATGAAATTTGAAAAAAAAGTTAATTTGTGGTAAAATGAGTAATTTTCAACGAATATTTATAATATTTTTTGAAAAATTAGTAGATATTTGTGTGTACAATGCATAAAGTTTCAGAATCCAGTCATTCATTTTCAGAACTAGGTTCGCCGAGTAAAAAAGGGTATGTGACCGCAGAATAACCGTTTTTCGGTAGCTGCAGCGGGTAGCTAAAAGAGAACTTTTGCATCACATAATCGTTGAGAGCTGCTGTTTTCATACGCTTTTCCCAAAAAAAAATAAAAAGTAAACAAAAAACAAAAAAAGTAAAAATTAAGCGATGCGATGCGATCAGACACATTTTGAGATCTATGCTTGGCCTAAATAAAGCACCACAGATATCCAAGCTGTAGCAATAAGACCGAAGTTCTATCATTCTGAATGTGAACATGAAAACCTATTTGTGTGTTTCGTATGATTTTGTTTCTGACGCAACCAATTGCGTTTAATTACTGTAGATACAAAGATTCTCAGCAGAATGGAAATGTATTTGACAGCTGCCGTTGCAGAACAGTGCACAACTGACAGCTCCAGCGCATATGAATAAGCATTTCCACTGAAGAAAAACCAGTTGAGCATAAACTAATTCAATATTCTGTTTTACAAGACTTGATATTTCGGGTTATTGTGAGCCCCTAACATGTTGTCAAAAAAAATCCCGATGTCGAATGCTCATGCTTTCAAAATTTGACGTGCTAACGAGAACCGTATGTGACCGCGACAGACAAACTGTTCCCTATTCTTGTCTTTAAGCCACACCTTTTTCAAGTTGAACCACAGCATTATGAAGATCCAAGAAAAAGGAAGCTCAGCAAAGAGAGAAACAATTTGAAATGCTTCTTTCTGCTGGGCTCTTGCGGATTCAAGCTTCAGCTGCTTGTTATCGAGCTGCTATCTTCTGAGAGACTGCACATCTTGTTCATAAGGTGACATGACGCAGGAATGATACGGATAAACCGATAAGGTTTTGAATTTTTTGATTTGCTGCCCTGTAGAGATGTGCGTCTAGTTTGTTCCACAATTTGAAGAAAAAAAAAACTTACTCTCTGAAAAAAAAAGAGCTTCTTCTTCATATGGCAGAACCGAAGACAACCAGAGGCTAACATATATCGACTAAAAGCCTTGGAACCTACGATACAGCGTACACATAAAGCATCTGGTGTTTCAACGATACAATTAGATAACTGAACAGGCTTATTGAAATCGATTGCTCAGTAAACTTGGTGTTGCTTTTATTTTGCTTCTCTTTTTTTATACTACATACGTTTTTTTTTGCGGAATCGCGGATATAGAACCAAAAATGGGTAACATGCTATCAAACAATTTTGCTCCTGAGTGTACAGAGCTCAAGGACAATTATGATGCTTGCTTCAACAAATGGTATACCGAGAAGTTTCTCACGGGCAAAAGTGTGACAAATGAATGCACAGAACTCTGGTACGAATACAAAGCCTGTGTGGACGCAGCATTGATCAAGCAAGGCATCATTCCAAAGATCGAGGAACCAAAAGAGTCTGAGGCTGCCGCCAGTGCTGACAAAAAATAAGTTTTACCGTCTAATGATTCCAAAACTGTGTGTTTGCTGCTTCCTCTGTCAATGTGATTGTTGTCCGTGCAATATTTTGCAGCTGCAAAAGAGTATTTGAAGACACATTCAAAAACTCTGCTGCCCACTCGAGAAAAGACAACTTTACTGCCGAAGCTATTGGCTCGCTTGGCCATGTTGTACTTTATCTTATGTAAATAGCTTTTGTGTGATACAAGATTATCTTTTTTCCTTGACTGTTGTTCAGTTTTTTATATAGAACCGACTTGTTGATCTACGTGTACGCAACTTTGAAATAAATAAAAATAGAAAGTTAATTGAAAAACAAAAAATCATGTATCTTACAGTTTACAGAACAGCTGAAAACTTTGTCTGTGTTAGATTTTGATAAAATGGTTGCCATTCAGTGAATTTCTAAGCCGAAATTACGAAAGCGTGTAAGTTGTATATCCAACGGTTATCGTTATTGTTGAAATGGAACACAGTGCACACAACCGCTATTAAGTTTTGAAAATTCGATAATATTTGATCCGAAAAAAGCTATAAGTCATCAGTCACTGACATGTAGTGATGAAATCTGTCATGCTTTATCGGAAATCAGACTGGTTGAAATTGGTGATATTACCTTCTAAAATGTCAAAAAGTTTTGCTCCAGAATGTACGGAACTCAAGCAGAATTATGATTCTTGCTTCAATCAATGGTATACTGAGAAATTTCTAACAGGGAAAAAGATTTCGAACGAATGTTCTGAAAAATGGAACGAATACAAGACCTGCGTGGATGCTGCTTTGGTTAAAAACGGAATGATGTCCATGCTTAAAGATGCTAGGGAAGAGGCATCTTTTGAGGATGGAGGAATACCTAACATGGGGAGAAAATAGCACACAACATTTCCGCAGAATCCCCCGTTTTTTTACCTTCAGTTGTTTTTTTCATAGATTTTCTACAAGGTCATTCAGCAAATGTTTCGTGAATTCAATGGTACATGAATTTCAATGTGTAAATATGTATATACAGGATCCATCTAAATAGTTTGAATATGTAATAAATTAATAAATTATAATGTCTATCTTGTAAGAATCAAGAACAGAAAAAACGAATGTCAAGAAAAAGACTGAACAATGCGAAAACAAAAAAAAACAAAAAGGATTCAAAGAATATTAGATCAACAGTAGAATTTTTTGGTAAACTAAGAACATCACACTGCTTTGTACGCCGCACCACACAAATCTGGGTTTATAACCACTAAACAAGCTTGGTAATCCTTCATTTTGATATATTTTCCAAATACCTTTAGTCACTGATGGTCCTTCTAATACTGTTTTTCTTTCGAAATGATTAGCCAGCCTATTATTGGTTTTATGCGAATCAAAATCTACTTCATTCGCCTGCGTTTGAATTCTTGTTTTGAAGACATCTAATGGAGTAGTCACGAAACCTGTTATGGCACCTGCGGCACCACCTATTATGATCTCCATAGATGTAGATAATTCATCGTTTTTATCGTTTAAATTATATTTTTTCTCAAACTGCAAACCTACTTTTCTAAGTTCTTCATATAATGCGAATTGAATTGCGCTGAATGGCAAATCCCTACAAAGAGTAGCTCTATAACCGGAGTAAAATGGCCTGATACCACCTTCTTTTGAATAGATGCTAACTATACCGTCTCTTAAGTTCTTGTAGTTATACTCACACTGGAAATATGGATTATTATATCTTCCTTGTAGTTGAAATCTTGTTTTTAACACTTCGCTAGGAACAAATAACACACTTGTAGTCAAGTCACCCATAAACCCTGACACAAGATACGTCAAGGTTGGATTCCAGTTGCAGTCTTGTATTAAAGTTTTTTTCAAATATTCATAAGTTCCAAAAAAGGTGACTCCCCGAGGAACAGACCCTAGCATAGCGGCCCAATAGCCAGAATACAAACCACGAAATAAACCTTCTTCCTTGAAGATAATTGCATATGCTCGGAGTGTATTGTTATATTTTACTGTACTATTTGTGGAAACTGTTCCCCCTGCTTGCTGTCTTGTCTTGATTACGTCAAGGGAATGCATCACCGAATCACTGATCACACTTGCAAAAATACCAGCTGTGATATATTTTGATAGGGGTATATTTCCCAGATCTGCTGTGCTCATGTTCTACAAGCGGGTAGCAAAACTGAAATTAGCGAGGGAATAGCTTTACTTCACTTCGAAAGAATTAACCTAGACTCAAATCTTAGAATACAAGTATCAATAATCAGAAATTGATAAGAGATTCAATTGAGTTTATTATCAAATAAAAAAAAAAAGATTATTAAATTGAAAAAAAAAAAATCAAAATCTAGTCATTTCTTACAACATTTGATGTAAAAATGTATGGGTTACTATTACGTACCAAGATCAAGGGATATTGGTTTACAATAACAAGAGCTTCTATTCGGCAAAATTCAGTACCTCAAGTTCGAATTTCCAAAGGGTAGAGCACCTGAAGGCAATCGTTACTAATATATACTTGAGGGCCAACTAATATCCTTTTGACAAGCTCAGAATACACTACTGATCTTAAGTTTACAATAGTCTTTTTTAATAAAATTTTTTAAAAACGTATACAAATGTGAAGCGGTTATATTATAATCAAATCATTACAGAATCAGAAAATAATATAAACCCCTAAATAAATTAAAACTCCAAAACAGATATATGTAAGTATATATAGGTATATTGAAATATAATTTATCTAAGTGGCATGAATTTGGTCATGGCACCCATACCTGGTCTACCATGTCTAACTGGGGTGTAAGTAAGGGAGAATTCACCTAAGTAGTGACCAACCATTTCTGCTCTGATTTCAACAGTGTTGAAAATCTTACCGGAGTAAACACCAACAACGGAACCAATCATTTCTGGAACAATGACCATGTTTCTTAAGTGAGTCTTGACGACGGCTGGTTTTTCGTTTTCTTCAGCAGCTAATTTAGCAGCTCTCAATTTCTTGATCAAACCCATTGGCTTGGAGTCCAAACCTCTACCGAATCTTCTTCTGACTCTGGCATGAGTTAACTTGGCAAAATCTTCAGTGGATAATTCCAATAATTGCTCAAGAGGAATACCTCTGTAAGAAAAAGTCTTGAATGTTCTCTTCTTTCTGTCTATAGAAACGGGTTAGTAAAAAATACTCAGAATCGTGTAAATGATTGTTGGGCCAAAGAGACCAAATGAGGACCATTAAAGACGCTGCACTGGAGACTTCTGATAAAAAAACTTGCTGAACTTTGGTATTTCTAACCAGAAGCGGTCAAACATACTCCCATAGGATAACTAATATCCTAACGGAATCGAACGACTGAAAACAGGCAGAAACACAAGAAAGCTGTGTACAAGAACCAGAGGAACATTTCCCAAAGATAGCTGGTTTCTGGTTCGAAGAAAATATTTCCTTCGGGCTTGCCATTTCCAGAATAACTTTATAGCCCCTGACTTTGCTGCAATGGGTCAAATATCTCGTAATTCCTGTATTGTGATGGCCTAGTTTGATATTCCATGTTCTGCGGTTTCTAGGTTTTGTTTGGTGATCTTTATAATATGGTTCTTACTGCACACTTATATCCAGCTATTCTATTTCTCTTGTCTGGGTTCTCACCTGGGCTATCTAGTTTTGGCTCCCACAAATCAAGTATCTCATTCGAATCCCAGGCTTTGATTCAAATCCAAGGTTCTAATTCAAAACATACCAGTAGTTGCGGACATTTTGCTATGGCTAGTTTATGCTGATATTCTTGTTTACTCTTACTACAAAGTGTGTTAGATGAAAAGGAAAGGTCTACGATGTAAGAGACAGTATTGAAAATAAAAATTTTTTTTTTTTTTTTCTGAAGGGCTTGAGAAGTACTGTAGTGAAAATCAAAAGGCGAACAAAATATCAAGCAAACATTTGTGCGACTGTTGTGAAATTTTCGTAGGTATAGGCACCGTTTTTATTGTCTGGGTTGGCCGTCCAGCCTGGGATCCACTATGACCACTTTCTCGCCGGCTGCTATATTTTTTATGGGCGCCCGATGGTGAGCTTGGGTCTCCGTAGACTACCAATCCCCAAGCGCTCACCCAATCGCACTTTTTTTTTCTTGTGGGTTGTGCTAAAAAATAAAAATATTTCATCATAATAGAGTGGAAGCTGAAGCTTTTCGTGTTATTGGTGTACAGATGTGAACATATTTGTTTTTGTGTTACTGACTCTGGAGAAGAAATAGTCTTCATCAGCTTCGTGAGCCTAGCAGCTAGCGGCAAGGAGCCCAGCAAGTAACAAGGAGGAGCTATCAAGCAGCACAGGCAAACAGCATCAAATAGAGTAATTTTACGCACTGGTAAGCCAATAGAATAGTTTTAGTTCTAGTAATCAACAGAACATCAGTGTATCCCACTAATAACTTGCCCACATAACTGTACAATAGTACTTTATCTGCCTGAAGATCTGCGCTGCCGCAATGTGGTGGGCACGGTCTCCATGTTTCTTTATATTTCCCTATATTTCGGATTTTTCACCTAGATTCACTGTTTTTTTCAAAATCTGAAAAATTGGAAAAACGAAGATTTTTGGAATTTTGAAGTTTATGGTGTTTTTCAAATTATTTTGCTATTCAAGCGTAAGGTTGCTCTGTTCGGTGCTATACTGGTTTTCGGTTGGCTAAACTATAATGGCACAACAAACAAAACAACGATAGTGCTGGCATAAAAAAACAAAGCACGTGATAACAAGAAGACCTTCAAAACTGCACGTGAGTAAATCTATTTTTCTCCTTTGATTTCTGCTTTTTTTTTTCAATTTTTTTTTCGCTTTTTTTTCATCATGAAATTTTTTTTCTGCACTAAATATTTCTGAAAAAAAAAAAAAACCAAAAAATACCAAAACCATCTACTTTTCCAAGATTTACTGCTGGTTTCTGCTATTCTGGCTCTACATCAAAATAAAAGAATAGTCTGCGATTATATAGCTTAAAAGTGATTATTCTCTTAATTTACTCCCTAATCAAAACAGTTACTAGAAAAAATGAGATATTTGGCTGCTTACTTATTATTAGTCGAAGGTGGTAATGCTTCCCCATCTGCTGCCGACTTGAAAGACCTCATCGAATCCGTCGGTGTTGAGTTCGAACAATCCAAGGCTGAAGCTATCATTGCTGCTTTTGAAGGTAAATCCGTTGAAGAATTGATTGCTGAAGGTTCTGCCAAGTTCGCTTCTATGCCATCTGGTGGTGCTGCTGCCTCTGGCTCTTCTGCCGCTGCTGGTGGTGCTTCCGAAGCTGCTGCTGAAGAAGCTGAAGAAGAAGAAGAAGAAGAATCCGATGATGACATGGGTTTCGGTTTGTTTGACTAAGCCTGTCCCAGTTAACTAATTTATATTGTATATTTAATTTTTACAAGCAAAGTTTTTTAATTAATGAAGGTTGTCTGATATAATTCCAATATGTGATACCAGCTTGTGATTTGCGTGTCAATTTGTTCTGTCAGGAGCTCGCTTTAGTGCTTGAATTTGTGTCCAGGATGTTCTGGGCACAGGCGCATATTGTTTCTCGGCAGTCATCTCAGTCATTCTGAATCACAATCGGTCTTCGCCCATGTAGAGTACAATGTAGAAAAAGCCTTATTACTGCTTACAATATTGATATTAATATAAACATAATAATACATTCCCTAGCCTATAAAGAGTATATGAGTATTGGGCACGTCTCAATAGGTACATCTTGTTTCTTTATGCACGGTGGAACATGCCAAACCGCAAAATCTGGAACCGCATTTCACGCACACATTCAGAGCATTACTGCCACAGATCGAACATAGTTTCTTTCCAGGTATCAGGGCATGATCATCGTCAATCACACTGTAGTATTTCTCTCCTTTGATTATGCTTGTAGTATGTACATCCTCATCGTAGTAGTTGTTCAAAGTTTTCCGCGAAGCCAAAATCTTCCTTGTGTGCACTGTTTTCCCCACCTTATACGTTCTGGCATTAACGTTCTTATTTATACTTTGCGAGTAGCTCACTAAATCAAAAATCGGATAGTCTGAGCTACTGAAACCCTTGAAATCAACATTATATCCACTCTTAGGAAGTTCGATTTTATTCCCTGGTGCTGATGAGGTTCCACCACCAGATGATCCTGTGCCACCACTACTAGTTGCCCCACTATCTGCGTAATTCTCTCTATCAAGCTGCTGGAGTCGTTTCACGGATTTCTTGGATTCTATTAGGTACTCGTTGATTTGAGAATCTGTTACATTTGCCTGCAACTGACTGATATTGTATGCTCCTGCTGCCAATCTCTTTCTTGACAGTGTACTGTTCGAGCTACTATACATTGATCTCTTCGAAGAAGATGCTTTCAAATTTATGGATGATGAAAAATATACATTAGGATCAGATCCTTTCGCAATTTCTTCGACTAGCCTCATATTCTGTCAGATTAGAATTAGTTGATATGGTTTCTGCTTCCTTGCTGATGAATTCTTTTTATTGTTTTTTTTTTTTTTAAGTTTGGGACCAGAATGTTCTATGAAGTGAGGTTTGTTTGTATTCTATCTTTAAAAAATTTGGAATTCAGTGTTGTTATGAATTAACGTAGTGATTTCTTTATTGGTATCAAATAGTAATGTGTCTTTGATGACTGCACAGATTTTGGTTTTTTTTGTCTGTATTTGCTGCAATGTGTGCGCATTCAGTTGGAAATCTTTAATTTTCCACACCTGATCAGAATCAAAGAACTGCTATCGTTGAATTCATGCTAACATTTCTTCGACGAGTTTGCAAAGTGGAAAAATAAAAAATTAAATAATATATGCCTTCAGCTCAGAAGGAACTATAAATTGTCATGTTTATTGGAACTCGTGCTTCCCATGTTTTAATAAGAAATTTTCAAAGATATTCTCTGACTGTTGCCTCTGTAACCAAAAATCCAATCAATATTGCTGTGATAGGATCTGGGCCTTCGGCGTTTTATACGATTTTGCACATCTTACAAAAACAAAATCCATCCGATGTTTTGAATATAGATATTTATGAAAAGTTTCCAGTTCCTTTTGGACTTTCTAGGTATGGTGTTGCACCAGATCATCCAGAAGTGAAAAATTGCGAAGACAAATTTCATGAAATCATGGAAGAAACAAAACAATTAAACACAACCAGTAAAAATCTTAATGAAAAGTCAATTATTAAAAGCAAGGTTCAGTTTTTCGGAAATTTGGAAATTGGTGGCAAGAATTTATCTTTGGAAACTCTTATTAAAAATTACAACTCCATTATTTTTGCTTATGGAGCTAGCCGTGACAATCAATTAAATATCAAGGGAGCTGATTTGCCAGGTGTTATATCTTCTAGAAGTTTTGTAGGGTGGTATAATGATAATCCAGACTTTGAAAGTTTAAATGTGCCTTTAGATAGGGTTGAGGATGTAGTCATCGTTGGAAACGGTAATGTTGCGTTAGATGTAGCACGAGTTCTTTTAAAGCCAGCAAAAGATTGGGAGAAAACCGATTTGAGCGATAAAGTTATGGACGTTCTCAGAAAGAGTAGGGTTAAGAAAGTGACAATTGTTGCTAGAAGAGGATTTTTACAAAGCGCGTTCACTAATAAAGAATTAAGAGAGTTATTAGAGTTGCCCTTAGAAGAGATTCAATTGGAAAGATTAGAAGACTCAGTAATGGAGCAGATTTCGTTTATGAAGCCCAATTTGAAAAGAATTGAGAAGAGAAGAGTCGAATTGTTGGAAAAATATTTTCGCAAGTTGGACAAACAAAGCGAGGAAACTGAAATAACAAATAATAAAAAGTTTTGGTCTTTACAGTATTTGAAGTCTCCTGTCGAAATTTTTGGAAATTCAAGAGATCCAGAGTTGCTTTCGTCTACAAAGTTTGTAGTTAACAAGTTGATAGAAAACATAAACAAACCTGCAAAGGTTGTATCAACAAACGATTATTTAAGTATCAAATCTGATTTGTTGATTACAAGTATTGGGTACAAGGGAACACCTATAAATGGAATGGAGAAAAGTTCTTTAAGAATCAAATTTGACCATGCGAGAGGGATCATAGAAAATAAATATAGTAAGGTTTTAAATTTTAAAGGAGATGTCATTCCTGGAGTTTATGTTTCTGGATGGATCAATCATGGTCCGAAAGGGGTGATTGCTAGCACTATGATGAACTCATTTTCAACTGGCGCAGAAGTTTTAGAAGACATTAAGAATGGTATTGTCAATAATTCTGAAGGCAAGATAGGGTTCAGTGCTGTCAAAAGAGAATTAGAAGACAAAAATGTACAATATATTACTTGGAATGATTGGAAACAAATTGATCAAGTTGAAAAACATAATGGAAAGAAAATAGGAAAGCCGCGCTTGAAGTTTACTAATATCGCTGATATATTGGCAAGTTTAAAGTAATTTTTTTCCAATGTTTGCAAGTATTTACGTTGTATGTGATGATTATGACAAATTGTGCAGTTTTTTCATAAAATCTATGTAAATAGCCAATACGCAAATCCTAGAAACGTATCTACAGGGCCAATTATTACACTTGGTTGTGTGTGTTTATGTTTTAGGACCCTTTTTCTTTTATAATAATATGATGGATTAGATACCTGATTCTCAGCTGATTGATTGCAAATCATCAAAAAAATATCAAAGATAATGAATTAGTACGATCAAAAAAAAAATTCTGTTCGAAAAGAATTATGCAGGTACCGATTCAAAAGTTTTGACACAATAAAATAAAATACCAGTGATAAAAATAAAAAACAAAAAAAAACAGCATACAATTCTTAATATATATAATGATAAAAATACTAATATTTTTAATATTTACAAGGAGTGTCTTTTTGCTAAAAAGAAAAAAGAAATAAGCATGAATATATAAAGCTCAATTAGATCTGAGTATTGTGAACACAGGATAAAATTCAATTAGATAAGTTTTGTATTGCGAAAGAAAAACCAGATGTTGTCAAATATCCTAGTGTTTACTTAATTTTTATGAAATATAATCGCAATTTTAAAATTATTTTGAAAAATTGATAAATTTTCAGTGCACGTCTTTCACCTCTTTCAACGAAAACATCTCGAATTTTCTGAAGCCAGTACGAAGCAAATGTTCTATTGTAGTAAAATCTCTCTTAGGAATTCTTTGAAATCTCTGGAACTCTCCTCTTATAAAGATTCTGAAATTTTGTTGATTTTCGACAGGCTTAGTGTATATTGCTCTGATGCATTTTCTGTAGAAATGTATTACTAAGAATGAAAGCAAAGTGAAATGCCCAGTGGTTAGCAAATAAATGACTTAGGCATAAGAATACATCCCAAATCATATGTGTAACGAAGGGCAAAAGACCTGAATGTTAGCATAATATTTCTGAAGTATATTTGAAAATGAATAGCTTTTCAAAAAAAAAGAATATTTCTTCCTTCTTCTTTAGCTGTCTCAAACATACCTTCTTTTTGTAAACCTGATAGCCTTGCCATGCTGATTATTCATTTATTGAACTTCGATGTAATGAATGGCAAATGATAATTTTGCTGTTGAGTGTAAGTTTGCTATACATTTTTTTGAATCTAAACCATTTGAATTACTAATGCTCTGAAAATCAACTTGAATGAAAAATCGCCAAAATTACAAGTGATAAATACTGGTGTCTCGGAGAAAAACCAAAAATAAATATTAGCTCATAACCATAGAAAATGAAAATTGCGACATAAAAACATCCGAACATTTGGATGAAAGCAGACGATCATAGATATCAACATTGCACAGGCTTTTTCTTCCAGAAAGACATGTGGTGCAAACGATAACACATGCGGGCCAGGGTAAGTAAATATTGTAAATTACATGTGACAGTTTTATGTGTCATGTTATACTTTATTCAGATATATCATGATTAATATCACCTGAAAACATGTACGAAAGTTTGCCTTAGATTAACTGTGAATGCAATGTCATTTCCAAGGAAAAAAATGAGACTAGAAATGTAAAAAGTTGCAAAATAAAAACTCTAGTTTTGCAAAGTTATTGTATTACAGTCTGAGACATAAAACAGAATAGTGTTTAAGTTCAAAGGATAAAAGCCTTTGACAAACTGGATTTATGGAAAAACCCTGTACCTTTGAGTAATAAAAGCCTGTTTAAAATAAAACTGCACGCGAGGTGTATATAACTGCTGCATTATACAATTTTATCAGTGTGTCAAACTCTGATAAGGGTTACAACAATATTTATTATGAAGTTGAATAGCCTTAATCCACCGCAATTCTCATTACTTCGCCAACGCTGATGAAGATGGAAAATTATTGCTTTTAAACGTAGAATGCCTGATTAGTCCCAGCTATTTTTAATATCTCATATACTATCTTATTTTTCACGTGAATTTATTTCAAAAGAAAAAAAAATCACCAAAGTATTCTTGGTGATTTACTATACAGAAATCTATGAAGAAACTTATTGTTGCAGCTATATCGATTCGAAAGGAATCATGTTGTGCATTGTTTTCCAGATCGAGCAGAGTTAAAGCAAAAAAAGGTGCATGAACAAGAAAATTGGTTATTGTTTGTACACAAAAAACACTAGGTACTGAATAAGTTTCTAGCTGATTCTGAATACACGAAGGTATGGTACTGACCAGTTATACTGAACTGTGAACAATTTTCCTTGCATAGGAGGCGTTTACGTTTTATAAATGCGAAGAGTTATGGTGGCAAAGCTAGAAATTATTAGCTGATCATATAGCTAGAGAACGACATGTAGGGTTTTGCTGACCTTTTACAAGGGTTACGGTATTTGTGTGCCCGTTTTAGAGAGAAAGGTGCATGGAGGAGCCAGTTGAACGCTGCAATAGCTTTAAATTTTTCATATAACTAGTTTTCCATTTTTCCTCTCTATTTTGTCACTTTATTGACTACAAAAGATTGCATAGCTCCATTTATTTAATTTCAAGATGTAAGACTACGTATAACCTTTTTGGTTCAGTTAACCTGATTTTTCTAGTTTATTTTATTTTATTTTTGCTTTCTCAATCTTCTTGACCATATGTCATTAGAAAAACAGTCTTCAGCCAATCTAACTCCAGCAATAAACAATCAATAATGATTGCTGGACCCAAAAAAGTGCCACTGACTTTTTTAGGTAGTAAATTCTCATATTGTAAAAGAAAAATATGCTTTTTGATTGACAACTGTTCGCTTTATCTAATTAAGCTTTCGAATACCTAAGTTTCATAAAGGTTTTGAACCTATTGTACCTATTTGAATAAATGGAAGCCTGGAAACAATTTTCTTCATTTTTGTTCCCGAAATTTGCTTTAGTTAGTTATCTTTTGCATCTAGGGACAGCCACAATAATACCTATCATTTTATCTATGTACAATTTTTCACAGTTAGGCTGTTAATCTATGTGGGGCTGCACTACAGAGTTTCTATTAATATTGATAGTTTATGTTAGAATTGTATCAAATTCCGAATTTTTTGTACATAGTTTGGTTTGTTTTTAGTTGAAAGTACATGAAGGGACCTTGGAAATATGCCGAAGATGCATTATTTACACCTTATTTTGTTTTAAAAAATACAAAACAGAATCTTATGCAAAAAAGGTGTGAGTAAGATGATGCAGGTAAATAAGCTTTGGGTGTACATAAAATCTGCTATATAACGTTCAATGCTTACTACACTGTAAATTACCAAATAAAGAACGTGGTTTTTAGTAGCATTCAGATCTATTAGATAACTAATAATGAAAAAAAAAGGAAAATTTAAACATTGATCGTTTTCTTTTGCTCAAAACAGCAGAAATTACTTAAAGTTCAGTAGACTCTTTTTCGTTTTATGCTCCTGCTTATCCAGATAAGGATATATAGGTTTTGCTGTATGAAAATATCAAGGGGTTAATATATAAAAACACAAGAAGATCCTAAATTTGCTTCCACTCTTTGTTGTTGGCATTAAAGTTTTAAATTTGAAGAACTGAGTTAAATTTTGTGTTTTTGTCGCTCGTTATTTAAATTTATCAGGTTATTTTGCACCTCCCGTTGTCAAGAGACCATAAACTGATCCACCCCAACAATGAGTAATTCCACAGAATCAATTGAGTTGTCAGCGGAGCAGTACAAGAGTTATGAGTTGGATAATGTGAATGTCTTCGAGCAAGATTCTTTGAAAGACCCATTCGTGCTTGACACAGCTCTGAAAGAAGAAGAAGTTGAAAGAGCTGCTGCGTATTTTAAAGTTGACGCCAAAAGAATCCTTCAAAAAACCGACATATTTTTGCTTCTCCCTCTCTGCTTGCTTTATTTCATCTCGAACTTGCACAAAAATATTTTTGGATTCATCTTACAAGGTGGTTTGACAGGCTTAAATTATACATTCACCTCGTATGGCTTTGCTTATTTGGCATTCTTTTTACCTTATGCTTTTTTACAATCCTTTAGCAATGTCTTATTGAGATATGTTAGACCCCATTTCTGGATCTCTATCACTGTCCTTTTCTACGGTGTGATTTCTGTAGGTACAGCTTACTGTAAAACCTTTGGTGCCTATATTGGTTGCAATTTTCTTCATGGTGTCTGTCAGGCTGCTACCGAAACTGCCATCTTTTACATCATCTCCAACTATTATGTTGCCAATGAGGCACAACCAAGATATAGTATCATTTACGGTTCTTCCTGTTTTAGTGGAATTATTTTATCCTTCATGTATGCTGGTGTTAACAAACATATAGACGGTAACAATGGTTTGTATTCCTGGCAATGGATGTACATAATTATTGGAGCTCTTACTATGGGATCTTCTATACTTTTATTCTTCATGTTGCCAGATTTCCCTGAAGGTGCTAGATTTTTTAATGATAATGAAGCCATGTTTTTAATCAAGAAATTGCAAATTTACAATGGTAAATCCGGTTACACATTAAAGGCATCTTTCAAAACAATATTGGCAACTGTTTTTGATCCAATGATTTTACTTCCAACCTTAATTAGTTTCTTCATGCAAGTCAATGTCAGTTGGGCCATGTTAACTCAGCCAATTGTCAATCACTTCTTATTTGGTTTTGTAAGTACCAGAGCTTATATAAGAGATTTCTTAATTTTCCTTCCATCCTTTATTTTTGTTCCTTTACTAGGTTTCATGGCTAACTACAGTAAGTACAAATCACCTTTTGTACTTATTTGCAATTTAATTGTTGGTATTTTGTTGATCTACATCTCCAAGGTTCATAATTGGCTCCAGAATGAATCTGCCTATGCTGCAACTCTCATCTATTACATGTTTTCACATGCTTGTATGCCTATTCTTTTCTGTTGGTGTTCTATGAATGTACATGGTCATCTTAGAAAAAGTGTTATCATATCTATGATGATATCGGCTGGTACTATTGGCTCTACAGTTAATTATTGGGATTTCTTGAATAACAGTCTTAATGTAAACGGAATGCATCTTTCCAAAGGTTTTATTGTTCTTTTTGTTTTCTGCTTCTCCGGTTATGCCTTGGCTTTCATGTACACTTACTATATTCATTACATTAATCGCGTCAAAGAAACCAGCCTTTACAGAGAAAAATGGGAAAAATACACCCCTGAAGAACAGATTTTATTGGGAGATAAAAACCCTTACTTCAAATATCAAATTTGAGTCAATCACAAACATTTCTATTTTTTTTTTCTTTACAACCTAAATTTTTCATTTCTCGGCATTTTATTGTTTTTATTTCTATTTTACTATTATTGTCTTTATATTTTCTAGTTAGTTATTAATATCCTTTATTTTACTGATCTGTTGTACAATGTTGAAATGCCAGAATCAAATTCTTTGCTTTAAATACCAAAAACAGAATAATCTCGAGACTTCAGACTTCTAGTTCTAGACATCGGATATTTAAGGAATCTCATAAGACAAGCTAAATCCTGCTATCTATTTTAAGTCAGAAAATATTTAGACATTATTATCGATTTAATATGTGCCAATGTATTATTAACGTTATTGTGTAAGCATTCAGTTGAAAAGTTCAAGGTTTGTTTCTACATACGCTAAAAGCAGAAAAAAAAAAAAAAAAAAAAAAAAAAACATTGACAAAAACAAAAACCCATCGATGTAATGCCTATCTTTAATTATTTCATCATGAGGTATGTAACTCAGTTAGTTTACATCACAAGATTTCTCATAACTATTTTCCAATTGCAAAAAGTATTATATAGATGATCGGTGATAGTTATAAAAAATCTAAAACTGTAACTCGTCAGAATGATGAAGAATTTGAATCATCTTCAGCAATTCCGCCGCCACCACCACCACCACCACCAGGATTTAATGATTCATTAGCACCACCACCACCACCACCAGGATTTGATGATTCTTTGCCACCACCACCACCGCCTCCTGGTTTTGATGGCTTATTACCACCGCGAACATCATCAGGTATGAACGGTTCCTTGTCATCTTCCGAAGTCTCACGAATTGAAAAGTTGGCTAATACACAAAATGGACTAATTTTTCCTCCTGGAATTAATGAAGACGAATTTTCGTTATCTTCACTTCCCGGATATAATCGTGGCTCATCATTTTCTAGTCAGCCGCCTCCCCCACCGCCTCCTCCTGGTTATAATGATTTAATGCCACCTCCACCTCCAGGATTTGAAGGCACAATACCAAAAGATGAATTCGAAGTTCTAAAGAAAAGAAAGTTAGATTGGTTGAAATTACAAAAGAAAAGATATCAAAAAGATTATAAGTCAACCAAAAAACTGGGTGGAATTAGTCAAGTAAACAACGCACAAATGCCGCCTGAACATCTTCGAAAAGTGATAACTGATCATGGAGATATGTCGTCTAAGGCGTTTGATGCAGACAAAAGATCATTTCTTGGCTCCTTAAAATATATGCCACATGCAATTTTAAAATTGTTAGAGAATATGCCTCAGCCGTGGGAACAAGTTAAAGAAGTTAGAGTTTTATATCACAATACCGGGGCCATAACGTTTGTAAATGAAATTCCTAGAGTCATAGAGCCTGTTTTTATAGCTCAGTGGGCATCCATGTGGTTGATGATGAGACGTGAAAAAAGAGATAGAAAACATTTTAAAAGAATGAAATTTCCACCGTTTGATGATGAGGAACCACCTCTTAACTATACAGAAAGTATTTTGGAACTTGAACCATTGGATCCAATTCAATTAGAGTTAGACGAAGAAGAAGACAGTGCTATATATGAATGGTTTTATGATGAAAGACCTTTAGCAGATAATCAGGATTTTGTAAACGGGGAATCGTATAGAAAATGGAATTTGAATTTGAGACAAATGGCAGATTTATATAGATTATCCACTCCTTTGATCCCTGAAATTATTGACTCAAATTACTTTTACTTATTTGATAGAAATGCATTTTTCACGGCAAAAGCATTAAATGTCTCAGTCCCTGGTGGACCAAAATTTGAACCATTATACAAAGACTTAGATCCTGAATCAGAGGACTTTGATGAATTCAATTCTATCGATAGAGTGATTTTTAGAAACCTAATAAGAACAGAATATAGAATTGCCTTTCCATTTTTATACAATCCATCAAGTAAATCTGTGGTAAATACATGGTATTATGATCCGTATACGTTATATATTAATGATGATGATCCTGATATTCCAGTTTTTAATTTTGATGCATCATATACGCCTATTTCTATGAGAGACTTCAAGAAGAAGACGACCAATCTTCTTGAAACAAAGATTTTTAACCAAACAACAGGAGATGATCTAGACGAAGATTTCGAGTTGCCAGACAACTTTGAACCGTTCTTAAGTACATATAATATTGATGATGAACAAACTAAATCAGGAATTGAATTATGGTGGGCTCCCTATCCATTCAATTCGCGTTGTGGAAAAACTATAAGAGCAGAAGACGTGGCATTAGTAAAAGGGTGGTATAAAGAACATCCACCTCGAGAATATCCTATCAAAGTAAAAATTTCTTACCAAAAGTTACTTAAATCGTATGTATTGAATGAGTTACACAATAAAAATCCAAGAACTACAAGGTCCAATAAAAAAATAAAATTACTAAAGTCTTTGAAAAACACAAAATTTTTTCAAGAAACAACTATCGATTGGGTTGAAGCAGGTTTGCAAGTAGTCAAACAAGGACATAATATGCTTAATCTTTTAATTCATAAAAAGGGTTTAACTTATTTGCATTTAGACTATAATTTTAATTTGAAGCCTACTAAGACATTGACAACAAAAGAAAGAAAAAGATCAAGATTCGGCCATGCTTTCCATTTAGTCAGGGAAATACTTAAAGTAATAAAATTAGTGGTAGACTCACATGTTCAATACCGTTTAGGTAATGTCGATGCATTTCAGTTAGCTGATGGACTCTACTACATTTTGAATCACTTAGGTCAATTAACAGGCATTTACAGACACAAGTATAAGGTGATGCATCAAATTAGAGCATGCAAGGATTTGAAGCATGTTGTTTACTACAAATTCAATAAAACTATTGGTAAAGGACCAGGTTGTGGTTTTTGGCAGCCTGCTTGGAGGGTTTGGATGTTCTTTTTGCGTGGTACTATTCCTTTGTTAGAAAGATGGTTAGGAAATTTGTTATCTAGGCAATTTGAAGGTAGACACTCAAAAGAATCAGCGAAAACTATAACCAAACAAAGAGTTGACTCCTACTATGACTTAGAACTACGTGATTCTGTGATGCATGATATTTTGGATATGATACCTGAAGGTATCAGACAAAGTAAAGCCAGAACCATATTACAACATCTCAGTGAAGCTTGGAGATGTTGGAAAGCAAATATTCCTTGGAAAGTGCCTGGTTTACCTGAGCCTATTGAAAAAATAATCCAAAGGTACATTAAAGCAAAAGCTGATGGTTGGATATCCACAGCGTATTATAATAGGGATCGAATCAAAAATGATAGTCATATTGAAAAAACAATTGCCAAAAAGAATTTGGGTCGATTAACCAGATTATGGCTAAAGAATGAGCAACAGCGTCAAGATAATTTTCAAAAAGATGGACCATATGTTTCAACTGATGAGGCTGTGGGCATTTATTCAACTACAGTTCATTGGTTAGAGAGTAGAAATTTTCAACCAATTTCTTTTCCACCCTTGAGCTATAAGCATGATACCAAAATTTTAATACTAGCGTTAGACAGTTTAAAAGAACAATACTCTGGAAGCACAAGGTTGTCATCATCTGAGCGCGAAGAATTAAATCTTATAGAACAAGCATATGACAACCCACAAGCAGCTTTAATACGTATTAAGAAGTTTATACTTACCCAAAGAGTGTTTAAAGAAGTACAAATTGAAATGATGGATCATTATGATTACATTGTACCAACTTATGAAATTGATCCATTGGAAAAGATAACGGATGCATATTTGGATCAATACCTTTGGTTCGAAGCTGACAGAAGACAATTATTTCCAAACTGGGTTAAGCCAAGTGATAATGAAATTCCACAGCTTTTAGCTTATAAATGGTGTCAAGGTATCAATAACCTTGAAAATGTATGGGAAACTAACAATGGCGAATGTAATGTAATGTTGCAAACAACATTAGATAAAATAGCAGAAAAAATTGACTTCACACTATTGAACAGATTATTGAGGCTAATCATGGATTCCAACATAGCTGACTATTTAACTGCAAAGAACAACATTACATTGAGTTATAAAGATATGAGTCATGTTAACAGTTATGGTTTAATTAAAGGTTTGAGGTTTGCATCTTTTGTCTTTCAATATTACGGCTTGGTAAACGATTTATTGCTTTTGGGTTTGGAAAGAGCTACGGATTTGGCGGGTCCTCCTGAATTGCCCAATGATTTTATGCAGTTTAAGTCATCAGAAATTCAAAAGAAGAGTCCATTGCGTTACTATTTCCGTTATGTTGACAAAATATATATGTTTTTCAGGTTTACAGAAGAGGAATCAGATGATCTCATTCATGAATATTTACTGGAAAATCCTGATCCTAATTATGAAAATGTTATTGGCTATAACAATCGTCGCTGTTGGCCTAGAGATGAGCGAATGAAGCTTATAAGACACGATGTTAATTTAGGTAGAGCTGTTTTTTGGGAAGTTGAAGGAAGAATTCCCAAATCAGTTGCAGACATAAATTGGGAAAGCACTTTGGCATCCGTTTATAGTAAAGATAACCCGAACTTGCTTTGTACCATAGCTGGATTTGAGATCAGAATTTTGCCAAAAGTGAGAACTGATGAAAAAGTCGCGGATAAAGAGGGTTCATGGAATTTGATCAATCAAGAGACCAAAGAACGCACTGCTAGAGCATATCTTCAAGTTGCAGAAGAAGATATTAGAAAGTTTAATAATAGAATTCGACAAATTTTAATGTCATCTGGTTCAACTACTTTTGTGAAGATTGCCAATAAATGGAATACTGCATTGATTGCTTTATTTGCCTATTATAGGGAAGCAATTATCAATACAGAAAAGCTTTTAGATATATTAGTTAAAGGTGAGACAAAAATCCAGACTCGAGTCAAAATGGGTCTAAATTCAAAAATGCCTAACCGGTTTCCACCTGCGGTATTTTATACTCCTAAAGAGTTAGGTGGTTTAGGGATGCTTAGTGCCTCTCATATATTAATTCCGGCATCAGATTTAAGGTACTCACAACAAACTGATACTGGTATAACCCATTTCCGCGCAGGCATGAATAATTCTGATAAGATTATACCAACAATTTATCAATATATTACATCATGGGAGGCAGAATTTTTAGAATCTAAAAAAGTTTGGACTGATTTTTTTTTGAAAAAAAAAATGGCCATTCAGCAAAATAGACGTTTAGCTTTTGAAGATATGGAGGACAATTGGGATAAAGGTATTCCTCGTATCAGTACGTTGTTTCAAAAAGAAAGACATACTTTGGCATATGATAAAGGTCATAGAATTCGTAAACTCTTCAAAGAATTTTCCATCCCTCGTCATAATCCTTTCTGGTGGAGCAGCTCTTCACATGATGGTAAACTTTGGAACTTGAACTCATATAGAACGGATATGATTCAGGCTTTAGGCGGTATTGAAACCATTCTTGAGCATACGTTATTCAAGGGTACTGGTTTTGATTCTTGGGAAGGTTTATTTTGGGAGAAAGCCTCTGGTTTCGAAGACTCTTTAAAATTTAAAAAATTGACAAATGCTCAAAAATCTGGGTTGAGTCAAATTCCAAATCGTCGTTTCACATTATGGTGGTCACCCACAATCAATCGTGCGGACGTATATGTTGGTTTCCAGGTTCAGCTAGACTTAACTGGTATTTTCCTTCATGGTAAAATTCCAACCTTGAAAATATCGTTAATTCAAACATTTAGAGCTCATTTATGGCAAAAAATTCATGAATCCCTTGTTTTTGATATTGCTCAGGTATTTGATAAAGAAGCTAATACATTAGGAATTGATGTTGTTCAAAAGGAAGCTATTCATCCGCGAAAATCATATAAAATGAATTCTTCTTCAGCTGATATTACTTTAATCAGTTCAGGTAAATGGAAAGTAAGTAAGCCTTCCTTTTTATTCAACAAAAATGATGAATTTAACTCTTTCGAGACTGATAAATTTTGGATTGATATTCAATTGAGATATGGTGATTATGATTCACACGATATATCACGTTATGTACGTTCAAAGTATTTAGATTATACTACAGATGCTGCTAATCTATATCCTTCTGAAACCGGTTTGATGATTGCCATTGATTTGGCGTATAATATGTACGATGCGTATGGTAATTGGTTTCCTGGCGCTAAAACATTGGTTCAAAACGCAATGAAAACAATTATGAAGCTTAATCCTGCATTATTTGTGTTGAGGGAGCGTATAAGAAAAGGTCTTCACTTATACCAAGCTCAGGCTAAAGAAGCATTTCTTAATTCAAATAACTATGCTGAACTATTTGGTAATGAGAACCAGCTTTTTATTGACGACACTAACGTTTATCGTGTTGTTGTTCATAAAACTTTTGAAGGAAATGTTGCGACAAAAGCTATAAATGGTTCTGTGTTCATGTTGAATCCAAAAACTGGGCAACTATTTTTAAAAATTATTCATACATCAGTTTGGGCAGGTCAAAAACGTTTAGGTCAATTAGCTAAGTGGAAAGCTGCGGAAGAAGTTGCGGCTTTAATTCGTTCATTGCCAAAGGAGGAGCAACCTAAGCAGTTAATTGTCACAAGAAAAGGTATGTTGGATCCATTAGAGGTTCATATGTTTGATTTTGTCAATATTAGAATAAGGCAATCTGAACTTAGATTACCTTTCCTGGCATCCATGAAAATTGATAAATTAAATGATATTGTATTGAAAGCTAAAGAGCCGCAAATGGTCTTGTTCAATTTATTTGACGATTGGCTAAAATCTATATCATCATATACAGCCTTTTCGCGTTTAGTATTATTATTAAGAGCATTAAACATCAATCAAGAAAAGGCTAAATTAATTTTGCGCCCAGATAATTCTGTTATTACCGAAGATCATCATATATGGCCATCTTTCACTGATCAGCAATGGAGTGAAGTGGAAATCCAAATGCGTGATTTAATTCTTGATGACTATGCAGCTAGAAATAATATTAATGTTGCTTCTCTTACACAAGCTGAGATTCGTGATCTTATTTTGGGTCAAGAAATAAAGGCTCCATCTATGAAACGACAAGAAATTGCTGAAATCGAAAGTAATTCTAATGATACAGGTGAGGAATCTGCAAAACCTCTTACTGCTGTTACTACAAAAACAGCTAACGTGCATGGTGAAGAAATTGTAGCTGTTACTACAAGTAATTATGGCCAAAAGCAGTTTTCTTCTAAGACTGAGTGGAGAACCAGTGCTATTGAATCTTCAACTTTAGGCTTAAGATCTAACAATATTTACATCCAAGGTGCTGATGACTTCAATGAAGACAATTATACATATATTGTTCCTCAAAATTTGTTGAAGAAATTTATTGAAATTTCAGACACAAGAATTCAGGTTGGAGGTATAATTTTTGGTAAATCTCCAAAGGATAATTTACAGGTGAAGGAGATCATATGTATTGTCATGCTACCTCAACTTGGTAATACAAGAATTGTTGAATTCGCAGATTCATTACCTGCAAATAAATACTTGAAAAATCTTGAACCATTAGGATGGATACACACTCTGGTACTTGACTCCAATGTAATCTCGCCAATAGATGTTACAGTTCATAGCCAATTGGTTAAGAGATTTAACTGGGATTTATCTACAGCAATTGATTTGATTGTCTCCTTTACGACTGGCTCCGTTTCTCTTTCTGGATATTCCATTACACAACAAGGCAATATATGGGGACTCAACAATAAAGATTTAATATCCAATGTTCCACAAGGTTATTCGCCAAAGTTTGGTATAAACTCGCAAATGCTTCTAACAAATAAGATTATGGGATTCTTTTTGGTTCCTGAAACTAATATTTGGAATTACTCATTTTTAGGTGTTTCCTGGGATAAGACAATTGACTATGACTTAAAGCTTGATATTCCATATCCATTCTACCATGAAATCCATAGACCAGTACATTTCATTACTTTCAACGAGTTGGAGAATGATGATTTGGAAGCTGAACAAGAAAACGTTTTTGCATAGAATAAATTTTTACTGGTATATTGTTTTAATAATGTATGTGCGTATGCATTTGATAACTTCTTTTTTCATTTATTATATGATTAGTATATTGTATGAAATCAGTTTTTTGATAATTAGCATCTCATTTGTAATATATCGAGAGTGGCTTAATTAAATGATCACTTGAACGTAACAACGTTTCTTATGATTCAGAAATTACTGTGCTTTTAATATTTGTAGCACTTCTTTTTTTTTTTTTTTTTTTCTTTAACCGGCAACGTGCTTTGAACGAAAAAAAAAAGCAGTAAATAACAAAAAAAGTATATATATATATTTATATATTATTAGCACAATTGTGCTTTTAATTCTTTAAGTTTAGTCATGTTTGAATCAAGCTATCTCTAATCAACTAGCAAAAAGATTTCTGCAATAGAATATGTCTTCACAACCTACAAAAAAAAAGGAAATATTAAAAAATGGAACTGATACAAGCATTCAGAAAAAAGCAGTTCTAGACGTGCTGAAACAACTGCTGAGAAAAAGAAGACATTCAGAGGTTCAAGTTGCAGATAAATTGTCAGCAGCGGAACTAAAAGAGAAAACTAAAAAAGAAATAGAAGAATGTGATAAAAGTATTCCCAAGAAATACAAAAAATATCGTCCTAACGGATACCCGTTGTATTTGCCAGATGATGTTGAAGAAAAAAACCTTCGAATTTATTGTGATGGTATATATGATTTGTTTCATTTGGGGCATATGAATCAACTAAAGCAATGTAAACAGATGTTTCCAAATGTCACATTGATAGTTGGTGTTCCTTCAGATAAAGTAACTTGGAAAAATAAGGGTCTTACTGTTCTCACAGATACGCAACGGTGTGAATCTTTAAAGCATTGTAGATGGGTTGACGAAGTTATACCCAATGCACCATGGTCAGTGACACCTGAATTCCTTGAGAAGCATAAAATTGATTATGTTGCACATGATGACATTCCGTACGCTTCCGCTGACTCTGATGATGTTTACGCTCCAGTGAAAAAGTTAGGAAAGTTTTTAGTTACTCAAAGAACTCCTGGTATATCTACTTCCGATATTATCACCAAGATTATCAGGGACTACGACAAATACTTACTCAGAAATTTTGCCAGGGGTGCATCGAGACAGGAATTGAATGTGTCTTGGTTCAAGAAAAATGAATTAGATGTCAAGAAACGTTTAGGAGAGTTCAAGGAATATTGGAAAAAAACCAATGCTCAATTTAATAACGTATCGAAAGAGTTATATTATGATCTTCTAAAATCATTAAAACTGAGTTCCACAGCATTAAGAAGAATTAATTCAAGCCCAAATATCAATACATTTGCACAACAAATTAATGATTTGGCAAATAACGATGATATTGCGTTTGAGTTACTTTCTCCGGCAGCCGATTTTGCAATGAAACACACAGGTAATAAAAATTTTAATTCAAAAAATATATTGGATGATTTTAAAAAATGGATGTTCAAAAATAAAAATGACGCTCGTTCTCATGAAGAACTGGAAACATCTGAAGACGATGATACTGATTCTCCTATTATTCGAAAGAAGCAAAAACTTGCTTCAGACTAGATATACCATATCTCGTACCATTGCTTCATATAAAAGGGGTTTTCTTTCTGGTGAATCATTCTGTTTTTATTTTTATTTTTTCTAATTCTGGAAAATGGGGATGAGTTCTTTAAGTAGGCGATATGGATCTCATATTTATTGCATGAACATAATCAAACTTTTTATGCTGTTACTTTATTTGCCTGTATATTTATAATCAAGCTAGTTTTATTATCTTTTTTGTCATATATAAGTTACATATTCTATTCTATATTATCAAATATATTCCGATAAAAAATAATGCTTATTGAAATATACTTGAATATTTCTAAAAATATAATATTTGGTTATGTTCAGCGACAATGTATAATGGCTAAAAGCGGATTTTATAGTATATTTATGGAAAAAGTTACTGATTTAATTGCCGTCAAAGTTTCTAAACCTTCTGGTTTTACGTCTTCTTGGCGTTGAACTGACAGTAGTTTTTCTGAAACTGGCATCAGCAACATCATTAGAATCATCTCGATATGTGCACTCTCTTCTTATTGAAACAATTTGAGGACTATTGTTAGCATTTCCATTGGTACTACTAATAGTTCCGTAGGCGTACTTTTTATAGTATCTGCCACCATAGCCTCCTCTGTAGTAGTATTCATCTTCATGAACAGATTGCATTTCTTGATAATCTCTGTTTAGTGGATTGCTGTCAACCATATAAGGATTTTCACATCTTTCTTCAAGATATAATTTTATTACAAGAAACGTCAGCTTTCTGTTTTGGTTCTCAATAACTTCCTCTAATGACGGATTTTTAGAAAATTCTATTTCTTCATAATCGTCGTCAAGGCAAGCGGGGAAGCATTTATTAGAATATGTTGTATCTGTAAGTTTGAGAGGAATTTTGTCAATCCAAGCCGGAACTTTTTCTTTATGAGACATGTTTGGTGTATTTCTTGGATCAAATACCTCAGCTGTTAAAAGCTGAACATCCATTCCTGGTTCCAAATCATATTTGTCTTCTTCATTATTTTCTTCTTCTTCATCGTCTTTGTATGGGTCGACATTATCATCATCTTGCCTAATATACTCATCTTTTGTTCTATTGGTTCTACGTATAATGCTAATGTTATTAGAATACATGAAGTCACTACTTGCGAAAGCTTGATTACTCTGATTGGCAAACATTTCGACTTTTTTGGGATTCACTTTGAAATCTTATATTGTTTTTTTCTTTTTGTAATTTTTTTTTTTAAAAAAAAGGAATATATATGTCAAAACAAGTGAAGAAATAGGAAATATTTCAAGCTTAAAATATGTTAAAAGTTCGAGAATAAATAACCTTATTATATGAACTCAACTAGAACAAAGCCAAATGTGTTGAATAAATCTTTTATTTAAGAACAAGAGTAACAACTTAAGAAACATTTATTACGATAATTTTTATGCAATCCTCAAAATAATATTTAAAAAATAGAAAACATTATTAATAAATGGACAGAAAAATGTATAGAAAGTCAAAAAATAAACAACTCTAATTTAAAAAGATTCAAAATTCATTCAAGATTAGCCGCTGATAATATGAGTAAATAAATAATACTTTCTTTAACTTATTGTCGTATGGTGTTTTTGAATTTAGCCAACAAATTGAGATATTTCTCTGAGAAAAACTGATACACCCTAGTTTAGGTAACTGTCATGTGCTACAAAATTTTATATCGTTGGTTAAGGACGAAATCAGCGCGCGCTGAAAGCATCAATAAAAATTGTAATATTAAGAGTGAGAGGTCCGAAATTTGAATGCTTGATTTTTCGTTTATTTTAAACTTTCAAATATTTGAAGCGATAGAAGCCAAAACAGCAGGTTGTTTTATATCGTCGTAAAGAGGGAATCTTGAAATATTTGATTGGTGGAACGTTTTTGAGTGAAAATGAAAATGAAACGTTTTCTGCTGGTGGTTTCAATTCTTGGACAAAGATTCATGTCGCAGACGAGTACGATAAAAAAGAAACCATTCTACGTGACAACTCCGATCTTCTACGTTAATGCAGCACCACACTTGGGTCATTTATATTCAATGTTGCTCTGCGATGTTAGAAACCGTTGGGAAACTTTAAATAATCGAGAATCCTTGTTTACTACGGGGACGGATGAACATGGGTTGAAAGTGCAAGCTGCTGCCGAGAAGAATAACAAACCTCCAAAGGAGTTTGTGGACCAATTAGCTGTTATTTTCAAGAGATTAGCGTCGACCACAAATATAAATTATGATAGATTTATTAGAACTACAGACCCAGACCACATAATAGCCGTTAACGAATTTTGGAAAATAGCTAATGAAAAGGGATATATATATCAAGGTGAACATGCAGGTTGGTACTCAGTGTCAGATGAGACTTTTTATCCAGAAACACAGATAGAGGAAAGAACTGATGAAAAAACAGGTGAAAAACAAATGTTTTCGAAGGAAACTAATACTGTTGTGACATATCAAAAGGAAACAAATTATTTTTTCAAACTTTCATTGTTTTACGATGAATTGATTAAAATTCTAAAAGAGAATGATGATTTTATTATTCCAAGATCGAAGCAAGTGAAACTAATGAATGAGTTGGAGCTACAAGGTAAGTTAGATGATTTGAGTGTTTCTAGACCCGCTTCACGTCTCAAATGGGGAATCCCGGTTCCAGGTGACTCAAATCAAACAATCTACGTGTGGTTTGATGCTTTGGTAAATTATTTGACTAGTGCGGGATTTCCATTTAATTTATCGAATGCAATCAAATCTTCTTCGAAGAAAAATATTAACAAATTCTGGCCTGCTACGCATGTCATAGGTAAGGATATTATAAAATTCCATGGTGTCTATTGGCCTTGTTTTTTACTTGCTGTTGGGCTCCCTATTCCACAACAATTAGTAGTTCATGGGCATTGGCTTAGTCAAGGAGTCAAAATGAGCAAATCCATAGGAAATGTAGTTGATCCTATTGAAATGGCTGAATATTATGGGACTGATCCTTTGAGATTTTTCTTATGTGAATCATCTGTCTTAGATGGTGATGGTGATTTTACCGAAGAGAGATTATTCTTCACGAGAAATAATATTATGGCAAAATTTGCTAATTTGATAATGAGAAGTTGTGGTACTAAATTCAATGTTGAAAGAGCTGTGCAAAGTTATAAAAATGGAGAATTAGCTGATATCGAAAATCTTTTCAAAGATACTAAAAACGGTAAAGTGATAACTGAGAAATATAATGATTTGGTGAAAGGTGTCAATTTATTGAGAAATAAGGTGGGAATATATTATGAAAAGTTTGAAACTATGAAGGTGATTGAGTCTGTTTGGGATGTAATTATTCAAGCAAATCAGTTGTTTCAGTTAGCAGAACCTTGGGGATTGCAAGATAATCAAAAAGCACAAGATTCAATTGTATTTATTTCATTGGAAACCGCTAGAATCAGCTCTATTTTGTTGTTGCCAATCATGCCTACTCTTTGCATGACTTTGTTGGATAGATTTTCGGTTAGTCCATCTTTGAGAAATATTGAGTATACAAAGGTAGGAGCTGATTTAACATATGGTTCAGGTGCTAATAGAAGTGGTGATGCACCAATGTTGAAATTAAAAAAGCGAGTGACGAAATGAATAAATAAACAATTACGCCGCATTTTAATTTAAATTTTGTCAATTAAATTTTCTGTTTGATAAATCTTTTTTCGTGTATTTAGATTGTATATAGTATAAATTGTAATTACTAACACATTATGTATTCAGTCCAGTTGTTGTTTGACACTCTTTATTTAAAAGTGCCCGCCAGCTCAAAAAATTTTTTGTTCGAAATTTAAAGATACAGCAAAGCTTCATATCATTTTGATATATTTATAGGTTCATCATTGACATTGAAAAGGCACCTATCTTGAAAATTGAAGAACCAATAATTGATCAGTGTTTTATCACGTGCGTGTAAGTTAAATAAAAATCATCTGAATCATCCTCTTAAATCATCGGCTTACTAAGAAAACACTTATGACATTTATTGATCCATCATAAGTTCATTGTAACTATTACATGTTATAAAGTAGATATACACAAAAGATTATATTAGTGGCTATAGGCATGTTGTATCAAGATATTATATTTTAAAAATGGGGAGCTATTTTCTATTTTTTTTTTTTGCAATTAATGTTCTCTCTATTTGAAATCTCTAGCTTGCAAGTTTCTAGTCATAGCAGGCAATGCTACTCTGATTCCATCTATTTCTTTGGTCATTTTCACTTGGCAACCAAGTCTTGAGGTCTCTGTTAAGCCGAAAGCCAAGTCCAACATATCGTTTTCGTCGTCCTCTGGTTCGGGTATGGAATCGTAAAAGGCAGGATCCACTATTATATGGCAAGTAGAGCAGGCACACGATCCACCACAGGCACCTTCTACGTCTAGGTTATGCGCTTGCGCTATATCCATAAGGTTGTCGCCCTCTGCAGCTTCGCATGTGATCTGTTGGCCATCTTTGGTGATAAAGGTGACATGCAACTCTTGGCCGGGTATAGGCTTATGAACGTGACCGTGAAGTGATATTGACGATGTGGAAAAAAGTCTGGAGTTTATATTGCTAAAATTGTGAGCTTTTGGGTTGATGAGGGCTCTTCTTGAGAATGCCACAAAGCTTGGCTTCAAAATATTCAGGAAAGGCATTATGCCGGGCTGTTTCTGGAGTCTGAATTTTGGGTTGAAGATGTGTTGGAGAATTTTCCCTTTTTTTTTATCTGTTTCTTATTTACTAGCAGTTGAATATGCTAATTAAAATGAAGTTGTAGTTGCAGTGAGTATGAGCAAAAAAGTTTGCAAAAAGGTTTTTTTTGGTTGAACGATAAAATATATACAAACGCTTTTGACAGATATCAATCAAAAACAAAAGTGTATTTTTCGGTTCAATTTCAACTTGAAAAACAAAAAACTGTTTCGCTTCTTCTGCAGCAAAAACAAATATTTGAATCAGGAGGCCTGCTTATCTCAAAAAGGTGAATTTACCTTATATCTTAATTTTTTAGCAGTTGTCATCTTTGAGTTGATTTCATCTTTGATTATCTAATGAATTTTTTTTTTTTTTTTTTTTTTTTGATATTTTCTATGGCTGTGCTGTAATCAGAATTCGGAGAATTTTTCAGATATTGAATTTTTCAACGCTCAGCAACTGAAAACAGTAATTACGTCCGACATTCCGCATTACCGTGCCGGTTTGAGCTTGCAGAATGTTATTTAGTATGAGGAGAAAATGGCTCTTCTATTTCTTTCTTTCAGAATATTAAAATACAAATATCAATAAATTATGTATTGAGTCATGAGTAATTTTGATTTATGAGAGTACTTTACAAAGTACTTTGACAGAATTATAGAAGGCATGTCAAAACAATTCAGGGTTAGCCTCCAAATTCACGATCTAGAAATGTATGTAGTGAGATTCAAATATGTCAAACAGATAAAAAAAGAATAGAACAGAAAAGAAAAGAAAAGAAAAAAGGATAGAAAGGATAAAAAGGATAAGTAATAACTACAATTTTACAAAGCAAAGCCAATTATTTTTCAGATAACTTTTCAATATAAAGTAACGTGTTTTTTGCACCCCCTTATTACTGTTTTGGGAACGCACAAACTTTTTCTTCTTCAATATTCTTTTTTGTTCTAGAAAATTCTAAATTATGTCACATGCTTGGGGGTCTCTGGCAAAAATCATTTTGCTCCACTATATATATCGACAAATATTTCCATTATTTAAGACAGTTCTAGCTTTCTTCGAAATTACTTTTGATCTAATTTTGTTTATCTGAAAGAGAACATTTCTTAGAAATAAGAGAACAACAATAAAAACTCCCGAACATAATTTTAAAATATGTTGAATGCTAGAAACGTAATAAGCAAGACAAATGGATTGGCTCCTTCTGTTTTGTTCAAGTCGCAATTACAATTGCCAATGCTGCTGATGGCAAGAACCTCCCCAACAAACTACTCCCGTTTGACTGGTCAGTTTACTCCTAATCTGCCTTATTCCACCAATGCTACCCTATACAGTGTTAGAAACGCTCAACAAAAGCTCAGTCAGAGACCTCTGGGCACCGTAACTGCTCGCAATGGCTTACCAATCGCGATCGATTTCCAAACCAAAATGAAGTTCTCGTCCTTTTCGGCAAACAGACTTCAGATGAAAATGAACCCACAGCAAGCTGAAAAGCCGGCTTTAGAAGAATACGGTACCGATTTGACGAAACTTGCTAAGGAAGGTGCCTTAGATCCTGTCATTGGTAGAGATGAAGAGATCAGAAGAACCATTGAAATCTTGTCCAGAAGAACAAAGAACAATCCAATTTTAATTGGTCCTGCTGGTACCGGTAAGACTGCTATTTTAGAAGGTCTTGCCCAGAGAATCATCAATAAGCAAGTCCCAGAGAGTATGCAACACAAAAGAATCATCTCCTTGGATTTGTCCAAAATAATGGCGGGTTCCAAAATGAGAGGTGATATTGAAGAACGATTGAACAAGTTATTAACAGAGGTTCATAATGAATCAGGAAATATTATCTTGTTTATTGATGAAATGCACATGTTGATGGGTTTGGGTAAAGCTGAGGGCTCTCTTGATGTTTCCAACTTATTGAAACCAGATTTGGCTAGAGGTAAATTACATTGCGTAGGTGCAACTACCATTGATGAATACAGAAAATTCATTGAGAAAGATGCAGCTTTGGCTAGAAGATTTCAAAAAGTTTTGATCAATGAACCAACGGTCACCGATTCTATTTCAATTTTAAGAGGTTTGAAAGAAAAATATGAAGTCCATCATGGTGTCAAAATTAATGATGATGCCTTAGTTGCCGCAGTGAACTTATCTCACAGATACATCACCGACAGATTTTTACCTGATAAGGCCATTGATTTGATTGATGAAGCTTGTTCATCAATTAGATTGCAGCACGAATCCAAACCAGAACCTATTCAAAAGTTAGAATACAAAATTATGACAATCAAGATTGAGTTAGAATCATTGAAAAAAGAAGATTCTACTCCTTCTATTGAGAACAAGAAGAAAAACTTGAATGAATCTTTGGATGAATTGAGCACCGAATTGGAAACTCTTAATACAAGATGGAGAGAAGAAAAGGATAAAATTGAACAAATTAATGCCGAAAAGAAAAAATTGGAGAAATACAAACAAGATTTGGAGACATATCAATTTGAAGGTAATTATACTAAAGCATCAGAAGTTAAATATGCCTTAATTCCAGAAACAGAAGAAAAAATTCAAAAATTGAATGACGATTATGTTAAAGCAAATGCTGGTAAAGAAGGTGAACAATTGCTCCATGATAGTATCAACTCTGAAGAAATTGCCAAGGTTATTTCAAGAACTACTGGTGTTCCATTGGATTCTTTGTTGAAACCAGATAAGCAAAAGTTGTTACATATGGAACAAATTTTGAAGAAGGAAATTGTTGGTCAAGATGAAGCTATAAAGGAGATTTGTGATGCTGTGAGATTACAAAGAGCTGGTCTTACTAATAGCAAGAAGCCGATCGCTAGCTTTATGTTTTTAGGTCCAACTGGTACAGGTAAGACTCAGTTGACAAAAAAACTTGCTTCGTTTCTTTTCAATGATGAATCCGCCATTATTAGATTTGATATGAGTGAATTTCAAGAAAAATTTTCTATTTCCAGATTGATTGGTGCACCACCAGGTTATGTAGGTTATGATGATTTAGGTGGAAGTGGTGAATTGACTCAACAAGTAAAAACCAAACCATACTCGATTGTTTTACTTGATGAATTTGAAAAGGCACATCCCGATATAAATAAGCTATTATTGCAAGTTTTAGATGAAGGTCAGTTAACAGATTCTCATGGTAATAAAATTGATTTCAAAAATACTATTATAATTTTGACCTCGAACCTTGGACATGAATACTTCAATGAAGATGTGACTGCTGAAACAAATCTTGACGATGAAAATATTCCAGTATCTGATGCTGTCAAACAAAATGTGATGAACACTGTGAAATCGACATATCCACCGGAATTTATTAACAGATTGAATGACTTGATTATATTTAACAAGTTGTCAAAGAAAGCGATGCTAAAAATTGTTGATATTTCCCTTAAACAAATTGAGAAGGATATGGTTGCAAATAATAAGCACTTTAAATTGGATATTTCTGCCGATGTTAAGAAATGGATAGTAAATAATGGTGGCTACGATGTCAACTATGGTGCTAGACCATTAAACAGATTCCTTACCAAGAGAGTATTGAATCCGTTATCTTTGATGTTAATTAAAGGCCAAATCAAAAATACCGATGAAGTAGTTAAGCTTATCATTGAAGATAATGATCTTAAGATTGTTCCAAATCATGAATCTTGAAACAATCATATATAGTCAAGTCACCTGTCAAAAACATTCTTTCGTCATTACTCTGTTATACAGAGCCTTCTTTCAATTTCTAAAACTTTATGTATCTTTTTCTAATATTCCTATAATTCAAATAGATTTTGTCAATAATATATATACATATAACTTTTTTAAGGTTTATTTACATCAATATTATAATACATAATCGTATATGTCAAAAAAGTAGGTGCTAGATGTGGCTCAATTTTTTTTTTTTTTTTTTTTTTCGATTTTGTTCTACTCTGATATTTCTCTACACACAAAGTTGATGATATGCGCAAACAACTATATCAATAAGTAATGCCAAACAATGAATTTAATATTATATAGGTAATGAATTCAAAATACGTGTGTTTCTTGATATATCCTTATTAAAAATTTGCAAAATGTCTATTTCCAAGCTGAAAAGACAAAGGATCACATATTCGTGCTCGTTTTGTAGATCTAAGAAAAGGAAATGTGATAGAATCAGACCAAAATGTACATTTTGTGCAACACATAATCGAGAAAGTTGTGAATATGATTCATATTCGTTTCATTTAAAGAAAGAACCACAGGCTTTGCAAGAAAGATTTGCAAACGTGATTTATTTCGACAATACTGCAGAGCTGATTGAAACGCTGATCAAAAACCTCGAAAGAAAATTAGCTGCAATTAAGAAACAGAAGATGAAGTTACCATTGATATGTGAGCTGGATGCAATTCAGTTGGTAGATGAGGAAAATTCAATTAAATTTACTAAAAATAAAATAAAGGATATAAAGCCATTGACGCTTTTATATATGGAAAGAAAGGATGATTATGTTTCAGTTATAAAACGAGTGATAATACAAAAATATTCAGTAGTTAAAGATAGTGTCACAGAGGCAAGATTTCAAGCTGATATAAATTACTTGATGAATCCAGTATCTTATGTTTTTCTCCAGGAATTGAAAATAGCTAATTTCAAGCTTTTGGTGAACCTCTTCCTAGATAAAGAAAGTAAATATTATGAAATAAATAAGAAATTCATAAAATCGTTTTACTTAGACAAAGAACATATAAACAACAGGTGCCACATATCTTGTCAATTGGGTTATACTAATGATAGCTCTCTAGAACCTCTATTAAAAGATATTGAACGTAGGTTACCACCTTTGAGAATATTACTATATATATGGAGTGTTTTTGAAAGATTCGTTTATCCTTTTGTACCAGTAATTGATTTGAAAGCGTTTAAAAAAGACTTGGAATTGATAATAATGGGACTAAAATTCTACCAATTAACCAATTTGAATTTGGCTACTAATTCGAATATAAGTTACAAAATTTTAACTACCTCTTACCAGGACTTTAATTTGTTATCTGTTTTCTTATTTGGCTTAACTCTTGGGTATATGGCTTTAAAGATAAATCCAGAAGTAGTGATATCAGAAAACAAAATAGAAAAAGAGATTTTTAATTGTATAAATCCGATTGAATTTTCTTTTGTTGATTCGGCTCTAGTATGCTCTATATATTCTAGGACTTTTCTGAGGCCTAATCTTATAAGTATTGCAGCATTCATCCTTTTTTATAAATACACAATGGTTGCTCAAGAAAGACCTAAAATCATTTTTTCTTTTGATGAAATAGTCGGGCTTAATACTATATATGGTATGGCCATGAAATGCGGTCTTCATAAAAATTGGTCGTCTTTAAAATACGAATTATCCTCAAAAGATATTAATGGAATAAGCTCAGAAAATGTTCCTTACATAGCGCAAAGAATCTGGCATACCATTAAACTGTTGGATTGTAATGAATCCTTGCTTACGGGAATGATTATTAATAAATCTAATTATAGCCAACCGCTTCCAGTTTCAGAAATTCAAACTGAAGATGAAGAGGAAGCTATGCTCAATATATTGTTAGATTGTAATTTTAAGGAACAATATGAAGTGAATAAGTTGATTGAAAGTATAGTTTCATTGATTCAGGATGAACCAGAGATTCAAGCGTTAGTTTTATACCAGAAGACAAAAGAGTTGGATGATTATATTGAAAATGAGTTCAAAATTAAAGGATCTGCAAAATCGTTCTTTCAAAATGACGATAATTTTCAATGCTTAAATCAGAATTATACTTATACTAATCGTCTTTTGGTGATAAAGAAATTATTTAAATTTGACACTTATTGTAAATTGATGTTTTTAAAGTTGAAAATTTTCTATTGTTTATTTGCATATTATGAAAGTGAAAATATTGATGCACAAAATAGCTTTTACTTTTTCAACAAGATCTTGATAGAAAGTAAAGAACTTTGTCAGATTATACATGGACAGTTCGTCATTAAGAATAAAGAATTCTTAAAGAATAATATTAACGATATATTCGATATCGATAACAAAAATTTTAATTTTGAGAATCTTAAGCTTGTAGATTGCATTACCTTTGAAGTTTTTTGTTATTTGTTATCGCTAACTGCAAGACTATTTAATACAACGCTGCTCATATATGAAGAAGAAGAAATGACTTTGTATAATAAAAAGAGGCTTCAAAAAATTAGTGATTTAAAACATCTTTGTATAAAATTTATTAAATTTCTCAAAGATTGTTTTTATCAAAAATATTGCAAATTTGGCTTTAAGATGCTAAAGCTGGGGATTTGCTTGGATATTGTGATATCCAGTCTTGAATGTACTACTACACAGAACGATGAAGGACTCCCGGTAAATATAATGTCTTTACAGTTTGGTAAAGATCTATCGAATACTAAACTGTGTTGCTCTGATTCGGATCGCTATGTAAAGGCACCGGAAGTGTGTATATGTACAAAATATGAATTGAGTGATTTTGATCAATTGATTAGAAATCTACATGGTAACAATGCAGAAGGAAAATACTGGGTTGATAAATATCAACTGATGATTAAGTTACATGATCTATATAAAACTTTCACTCCTAATTTTTCTTTCAAAGAAACTAAAAATTTTATTTTGGATCAGATTTCGAAAGATGAATAACTTTATTGAATAATTTTCAAAAGCATTTTATATTAATTTCAGGGATTATCGCTGTGTAGTTGATGAAAATTTAGAGCTATTTTTCCACAACTGTTAAATTGATGATCAAGTTGAATCAAGAAAATTGATCATTTGAAGAAAATTACATAAAATGTCGATAAAAGGTGTGTTATTGCAAATTATATTTTTTGGAACTTGAAGTTATAAATAACAAATACGTTCAATGTTGTTCAATTTATAGTCAACCAAAAAAAAAAATTGATTTATTAAATTTGATAGCAAAATGAAGTTGATCGATAAAATTTTGATACAAACTCTCAGAATCAGTCACTTGGGTAAGTATGAATGTAAATGATGGACAGAATCTTTCTTGGATAGCCCAACTCTGTATCTACCGTGCCTTGGAGATGATTTTGCACATAAGTCCGCAAGGGTTTTTTTTTTACTTAGTTTTTTAGACGAGGAACTTTTCTTAGATATGCTGTTTTTGTTATCACTAGACTTGGAAGAAGCTTTTCTACTGTTAATGGTTATCATAGAGTTATTTTGTTCATTCTTAAAATTTACGTCTTGCTTATTTTGTTCAACTGTATCTTCGTTTTTCGATGTGGGATTAAAAACAGCTTGATTTATAGAAACAATATTTGTATCGTTAATATTTAAGGCCTTAGGATTATAGCTGGGAGAATCGATCAAATTTTTCAATAAATTTGAGGGATTTGATGCAAGTTTATTTCCTGAATTATTATTTTGATGGGCTGAAACATTTTTTGTCTGATTATTTATATTTGAATCATTCATTTTAGTATGTTCAGTTGAAACATTATCTGATTGATCGTTGTTGACTGTTAAATCATATGTTGTATCATTATTTATTGTTGTATCATATGTTGTATCATTATAAGTTATTGCATCATAAGTAATATCATTATTTACTGTAGCATCGAATGTCTGTTCATCTAAAAGACTAGATTCAGGTAGCTCTTCTGTATTAAACCTACTAGCTGAATGAGCACTACTTTTGTTTTCTTGTAAAATGTTATAATCTTCAATCTGCATTTGAATTGCTGTTTCCAAAATTCGCTTTTGGGTACAGCTCCCTTCCGTTTTGACAACAATAGCTTCTTCAGCTTTTGATTCATCAGTTCTTATTGTAGGTATATCATCTAAAATTATAGGTTCGCTGTAAGTATTGTAAAGATTGTCTTCGAAGTCGTCATCATTTTTATTTAGGTGTTCTTGTGGAAAATCCGGGTTCAGTTTCTGATCATTATTCAATGTTTCTAATGCTAACGCAGTTTCTTCATCATAACTGGAAGGGATCATTAAATCTGAAGAATTATCATCACAAAGTTCTACTTCTTCTCTTTCAGAAGCATCAGCACCTGTATTTTCAGCAAAAAAATTAGGTGAGTTCGATCTATACTCATTGTACTTATAGTCAGTTATTCCATGATTAGTTTTATTTATTGAATTAGTCTTGTATGTTATGATATTCAACTCACCTTGATCTTTATTCTCATCTGGTGATGTTTTCAGTTGCACTTGAGATATGATTGTATGATCTTTTTTCACCCCTCCATTTTTGTCATCCTCAACAATAGTAATGTTGTTTTTAAAGTCATTCAATATAGTTTCGCAACCTGTTTTTTCGAAAATTTTAGAGTCGGTAGCAACATTAAGCAAATTATCGTATACTATTAGCCTCGATTGCCCTTCATCAGAGGCAACATTTGAGTTATCTTTATCAAAAAACTTGTTATCTTTATCATTTTCTCGTGAATTATAATCATATTTTTCTATGGTTTCCAAATCATGGGACTCATCGTCTTCCACGTTTTCTGCCACCTTGTTCCCAAAGTAATGCTCTTCCAATAAAACCACATCTTGATTCCCTTGAGATTGAATGCTTTCATTGGTAACCATACAATTTTTCTTTTCTAGAACCCAATCATTATTTAGACATTTATTTATTTTTGCTAAGCTTTCATGTTTTGAATCAGAAAGCAGTAAGTCGAAGGATTTTGCATGTGTTTCACTAGAATAAAACTTTTCAGATAAGGTATTTGAATCAGTTTTAGACCTTTTTGGCTTTAAAAGTTTAATATTGTCTGAAAATTTCATTACTAGCCTAACAATGTAATGTTGCAGATTAAAATAATATTCAAATGATTTCAATGGAATTAATTGCAGATTATCAGCTACCTTAGTGGAGAGAATTATTAAAACCATAAACATGAATACTTGGGAATACTGATAATAAAGTTTTGATGTAAACAAAATAGCTAACTACAAACAACACGAAAAAATAAAAATACAAAACATGACGCGTTCCAAACATGACAAAAAAAGATCTGAAAAAAAATAATAAATTGAGATCTATCAAGAATAAAAAATTAATCTATGGGAATCATCTAAAATTGACATCTAGATAATTACTTTAGTAGACTAACGAATGTCATACTTTATTATATTATACAGGTTTTATTGTCATCAATTGTCATGATTTCAAAAAAGAATACCACTTACGGTTCTAAGAAACGAAAATTTGTAACGCAGAAAAAATTATTTTCCTCAAAGGTTGATTGCTATAATCCTTTTGAGAATGACAAAGAACACCTCTCTAAGACGCAAAATTTTTCGCTGAATAAGACGTACGATTTGAAAGAAAGAAACTCAGTTGAGAAAATAGACATTGAAATTACTAAACTGGACGACGTGGAAAAAGATATATCTGGAAATAAAAAATCTTTAGAGTCAACTTTTGATCGCGTATTCGATGACTCAAAATGCGAAGAATTGTTAAGATATAAAATTTTGAACCAGAAAAATGAATCTTCAAGTCGGAGTAAAAGCAATATATGCTCTTTCAAAGTCACTTCAGAAAAATTGAAAAAACATGAAGATAGGGCTTTATGCAAATTATACTTAGAACCCGAGCCCCTAGATTTTAAGGATACACATCAATTAAGAAAAGAAACACGCGTCACAAAACAGAAAACGAAAAAAAATCTTCAGGTATCTTTTTCGGAAGTACCAACTTTGCTGAAAGTTGAGCAGTCTTCAGAGAAGCAAAAGGAAGAAAAACAGGAAGCTCAGGAGGCGAAGAAGTTTAATCCATTAGTTAGTGATTCCGAAAAAGAAGCATGGTTTTTGTTTTCAGACATACTTAACGAAAAAAATGAGAAAAGCAGCCAGGTATTGAGAAATTCCATAAATATTTCTTTGGCTGAGGAAATAAATACAAATTCAGATTCAGATTCATTTTCAGATAATAATTTAAGTGTAAAAAAATTTAGAACATTCTCGCACATTAACGATACTGATGAATTAATCTCAGATGAAATTCTCGATTCAGATTTAACTGTCTGTGATGATCCCGAATCTGTTGAGAATAATTTGATTAGCTCACAAATATCACAAGGATTTGCTAATAATTTTATTATGCAAGAAAGTGATATTTTTTCTGTATTTTCCCACTCACCCAAGTTAGAAAAAGCAAAGAAAGATCCTAATGCTAATTATTTAGTGACAAAAACCTACGACAGCTATAGGAGTTATTTAACAAGCGAAATGGTCGTGTTGGATAATGCCAATGAACAGGAAGATAATATGATAAATAATTTGGAGAATAGTTCTTATTCTAATGGGTTGCCTTATAACAGCTTCAAATCGCTGAATATTGGAAAAAAAATCAAAGTAGCACATTGCTTTGAATATTTGTTTGATGATATAACAAAAGGTAAAACTTTAAATACAACCAGGTCCGCCCTTATAGATCTATGCTTGAAGTTGGTGAAAGGAAACATAGCGGAAAATATATCTTTACTTGAAGCATATATATCTTCCAGTAATCTGATTTATGAGCCTATTGAAAGCTTGATAAGTACGAAAGATCCCTTGATTATCTTTTGTCTCCTATCGATTACATATTTTCTACTTTCTATGAGGAAGTTTAATATTGTGAAATGGCTACTTGGAGATAAATTTTGTTTATTCAAATCTTTAACTATCAATGGATTCTCTAGCACCACAGGTGGAATTATTGATATTATGAACAACAATAAGTTCAAAATTTCTAGAATTATCAAGCTGTTGCTTAGAGAGCTTGTGGAAGCTATGTTTTTGAAGTTGAATTATTTTGCTCTGGATTTGAAACAATTTTTAAACGGTTTCAATTCTCTTTTTTTCATTTTCAATATGACAACTGGATTTGAAAGATTGACAAATCACGATTCGATATACCAGTCTGAAGATGTCGATGACTTATTAATTTTAATATATGATGAAGAAATTGTTTTGGGATTATTGAAAAATTGCAGCGAATTACTTTCTACTTTTTCATCACAGTATGAAAGCTTCACAACACTAGAAACCAGTTACATTTTTATGATTTCCGAGGCATTTTTAGATTTATGTATAGTGGAAACTACAGAACAAATATCACAGATAAGCGATAGTTTTAATCTAGTCAAGAAGGAAATGGCGACTATTTACAGTTTTGCAGTAACATTCAATGATATTTTACAAAAAAAGTTTTCTGAAACGGAAGAAGATCTCTCAAAAAATGAAAATATTAATCTCTTAGTAGATGCTTACATAAACTTTCTTCAACTGTTAATTCTAATATCATCTATGGATAATATTGCGAGATTTGAAGTATATATTTCCAATATTGACAGAGAAATATTCCGAAAACCACGAGTTTTCAGTATATTATTTTTTTTGGATTCCATAATAGAAAATGGCAATAAACTTAAAGAAACTGCTGTTGCAAAGTTGAGGATATCTTTGCTTGCATTCTTATTTCAAATCAGCATTCATAACTCATATAGACATAACTTTTTTGATAAAGCAAACTTAGACTTGTTAAAAAAACTTTTCATATCATTACAAAAATCTGAGAAAGAACAAACCATCTTAAATTCAAGAGCATACATATGTATGATAATAGGAAAGTTATTAGATATTGGTGAACATGACAACTCAGTATCTGAGATATTTTTAAGAAAAGATTTCGAAAAGATGCTATGTGAATTGAAAAATCTTCAAAATCTTCTTATAAAAGAAACTCCACGCAATCAATCTAATATAATTATCAACCAAATTGAGCCTATTTTAGATTCGTTGTCTGAGAGAATAAATAGAAATTAGCATAATGTTGAGTAATCATGTCAAATATATGCAACATATATAAATTAGAGAAATCAAATATTTTTATCTCTCATGTAGCAATCAAACTAAGCGCGCATATAATATTTATATTATTCTATTTTTGATGCATGTTACAATTACAAATTCAAAATGAAAATACAGATCTTAATCTTGAATAATAACTGCCTTTATCTTTTGGAAACAAACAGTAGATTTTAAAACAAATGGTGAGGTAATGACATCCCTTGGTAATTATAGGGATGGTGATGTTAATACTGATTTTTTATTAAATAGTATATCACCACCTATGGATGATGATAGTGATGAGTATGACAATACATATTCGAAATTTGATACAACAAAGTTGATATCTTTAGCAAAATCAAGATATCTGAAAAATGCAAAATTGTATGAGCAAGTGAACGAACATGATATGCTTTCAAAAACAGAAATACATAGATATTTAGATTCTGATGATGAGAAATTAAAAGAAAATAATATGGACTCGATATTCAAAACACATTTTACAAGAGAGGAAGATATTCAATATGTTGACTCAAGGACTGATATTCCAATATCATCTCATTATATTCATAATAACTTTTTCTTAAAATTTCAGAAAAAAGATTTTTATTGCAAATTCACTTTCATAAATGAGGATAATAGAGAAGACTCACCGAATATTCGTAGAATTTTTGTACCCAAAAGAGAGGACTTTCTTGCTTTTAAGGATTTGTCTAATATTCTTGGGAAGATAATGAATTTTTACAAATTTTTGAAATACAAAGAATTTCCATTTGTATTTTATAATTACTGTGTCGTTTTAATGAAAAGCGGTTACGATCCAATTCAAGATTTTTTGATCTCATATGTTACCAAGTATTTGGATGCAATTCTAAGCTCAAAAAATAAGCCAAATGTTATTGACATAAAAATCCGATTAATAGCAAGAATTTTTAGTTTGAAAAATATTAAAATAAACAACTTTTATAATAGCAGTGATGTGATAGACAGGTATGAAAGCGAGGATTTAATATTCGAAAATAAAAGCACATTAGATAATACTATAAGAGAAGAATTGATTTATGAGAATAATTTTGACCAACAAAATTTAGAAAATAGTTGGGTATTTGATAATAATTTTTCTATATCTCTGCTCAACAATGAAAATTTCAACCTATTCATTTCACGAGCAATACGGTACTCGATATTTCTTTATTGGCAAAAACGAAAATCAGTTAAAAAATGGTTTGTTACTTGGTATGAGAAATCAGAGCTTATGCATAGAGAGAGCTTTTTGTATTTGACATGGAATAAATATATTTGCAAGAAGATCTTAGTTCATAAAATTTATGAAAAATATAATAGAAATAAAAAACAAGATAATTTTGCTTTAAAACACTACAATCAAAGTTTAAAACTTCTGGCATTCGATAAGTGGAGAAAAAAATTGCAAATCATCAACGAAACTAAAGAAAGAGCCCAAATAATCTACAAATCAAAATATTTTTTGAAATTTTTTGTGAATTATGACAAAATTGAGAAACTTAAAGACGAATCACTCCTTTGGAGTGAAAATAGGTTAAGAAGACACGCATTTAATACATGGAATAGAAACAGTCTTCTAATGAACAAAAAAAAACTATTTAATGAAAAAAGAGAAAATAATTGTATGAAATGTTATATGTCAAAATGGAGAGATAAATACAACTTTTATAAAAGATGTGAAGTCTTATCACAAAAGTTTGAATCAGGTGTGAAGTGTGGATCTGTTTTTATTGATTGGCATAATCAAGCTCTAATAAGGCGAAGCGAATATTTTGATAATATTAGAATTATAAATTTCAGTTTAAAGAAAAGATATTTTAGTACATGGAAAAAAATATCATTGCTAAAAACTAAACTCTATATGTTTGAGGAAAGACAAAAAGAAATTATGAAAAAATTTTTGTTCGAGGAAAAGTTGATGAAGCAGTATCAATATTTGATCAAAGGTGAAAAATTCGTTCAGGATAAAAACACAAGAGACTTGAAAAAATATTTCAAAAGTTGGAACAATATCACTGACATTAATATTAAATCTTCTATTTTTAGACGAAATCAGTTATTGAATAATTACTTTTCTCAGTTGGAGCGAAGCTCTTGCTATCAGTCGATAGATAAATTTTATAATTACAAATTAGTCCGAAAATTCATCAGCATATGGATAGGAAATGTTTTTTACACACAGTATTTGAATCATTTTAATCAAAGATTAGTGAAAGCGTTTTTCGACAAGTGGAAGGCTTTATATTTGAAGTCATCAGTTGAGTGTAAGAAAGCCAGTGATATTTACACTAAACAAGTAATGCGCAGAACATTGAAATGTTGGTATTCTGCTAGTGTACACTGGGAGGAACTTCTAACTGATGCAGATATATTTTTTAGGAACTCTAAGCTTAAGAATAATTTTATTAAAGGATTAACCCTGAAGATTTTGAAAACAAGAATGGTCGAAGACGAGATAATAGCTTTAAGAAACCTCAATTTGAGAAAGTTAACATTTAAATTGATTTTTAATTGTTCTAATAAGCTCAAAGAAAGAAGATTAGATGACGGATATAAAAGCATAGTTATAAAAAAAAATTATAATACGAAGATGTTATTCTTTCTGAGCTGGATAGATAAATATAATATCAATATTGAAAATGAGTCAAGGTGTGACGATTATATCAAGAATAAGTTCTTTCAAAAATATTCGAATCGCCTAAAGTCCTTGAATAACTATGCTATTACGGGAGATTTACACTACGAAGCTTTTCTTTTTAAAAAGTACTTGTATGCATTGATTAACAAATCTAATTATTATTTTGATATTAGAATTTCAGAAGAGAATTTCATTCAAGAAAAAGAATTCAAAATTGCTGAACTGATTTGGAAATTGTGGGATATGAAGTTGATGAAAGTTAATCAACAAAATGAATCATTGAAGCTTTTTAGAATTAAATGGCAGAGAAACAAAGCAAAACAAATTTTACAGCTTTGGATTGTTAAATATAATGAAAAAAATTTTGAAAAATCGTATCAAGATATCCTTGGAAGTTTGGACGAAGACAGTTTGATGGTATTAAGCAACAAAAAAAATATTTCTCCCGTGAAATCTTACAATAGTAATATTCAAAGACAATTAGTTGAACAGAAGGTCAATATAAGAGAAGAAGAAAACGATAACTCAGAGCAATTTTTTAATTATTATAATGATTCATACAACTTAGAAGATTCTCCATTGCTTGAAAAGAAAAAAAGAGAATATTATAACGATAATAAAAAAGTAAATAACATTTTAATGACATCTTCTACTCCAGCAACAAAAACAAATTATTTCGATTTCCGTAACACCGAAGAAAGAGAAAGCTCGGATATCGAACATGAAATTGACAAAAATTATAATACACCATCAAAATCCAGAACAATTAATATGTCAGTCTTAGGAATCGGAGAAGCATCCAATTCAAGATCAGTGCACATAAGAAATAAGAGATTGGAATCACTTAAAAAATATTATAATAGACAAACCGTTGGTTGATATAAAAAGTTAAAGCTGGAAAATTTATCATCAGATTCTTAAAAATATTATTTATTACTTGAATTCAAGAATGCCAAAAAATATTTCACATCTGCCATAAAATATTTACAAGCCAAGGTCCAATCATCATCAGCAATTTTTCTATTAAGTTTAATGTACAAGCCCCCCACTTTATTATTATTCAAATTAATTTTATGAGGTAGTTGAAATGAACTATCATATTTTACCTTAATTTCTTCTTCCATTTGTTTAACCACATTTAATAAAGCAATCATTGCTTGATCCAAAGAATTGCTTGTAAATAATCTATCAAATGCAGAACTAGATCCGTTATAGAAACATTCTAAAACAGTTTTGTTAGAATCTTCGTTAGAACTAGCACCAGCGATGGGTGGGTCATACTTTTCTATCTTGGAATAGGAGCCCATTGGAATCAACTTATAATCTGAAATTCTCAAATTTAATTTCTTAATAATTATAGAAAGTAGTAGAATAACCTGACCCAATGCAGCATTAATTTCCAAAGATGATACTTTAACATCTTTTAGATTTCCTAATCTTAAATCATTTATGGTGCCAAATTGACCTTCATATTTTATATTGAATACGTCATCATATACATTTGATGCTTTCAACTTATTATATATGTTGACATTGTAATTTAGAGTATTAATCGAATGTTCATTAGCTTCAGTAAGCTGACTTAATTTTAAATCATAATTATTTCTTTTTTGTAAAAGATCATTTTCCTTTATGGAAAACAACTCAATTTCTTTCTGCAAATCATCAATTTCTTTTTGTATCCTGCTTTCTTCATTTTCCAATTGCGTAATCTCAACAATAGACTCTCTATACTGTTTATTATACAATTCCCAATCCAGCAAAGTAGATTTTAATTTTTCTTCACTTGGTGATGACTGTTTATTCAATTTATTAAGAAATTGCCAATAAGCCACTTTTTTTTTAGCAGCTTCATCGTATTGTTGTTGTAGTTGTTTAATCAACATTGAACTGCATTCTAAACAAACTGGGTATTCAATATTATATTTCAAAGACAAAACTCTGAAAATCTTTGCTAGAGTTTCCATTCTATTGGACAAACTAGTATTAGGATCCTCCATACCGAACTCTCTTATATCACTCATACTTCCAGTTTTATTAATAAAAGTTACTTTTAATTCATTAATCAAGCTATTTACAGGGTTATTATCAAAATCAATATTTTTATCATCACTGCCTTTTTTATCAACAGCACCATTCAAATTTTTTGATAAATTTGTTTCCAGTGGTACCGCCTTTGTCCGCACTGTTGCACGCCTCTGAGATTCCAAATCATCCAACTGTTTGATTATGTGACTGAGTTTTTCTGGGGTTAAATCATCTAAGGTCAATTCAAGAGACGCCAACTGTTCAAGAAACTGATTCTCCAATTCTGTAAATTCGCTGGATGATTTGAGCAACTGTTGAACATTTGACGCAGTTGTCTTATCAACATTTAACTGTTTAAGGACTATTTGTGGAGTATTTGCTGCATTATTCTCTTGTTTCAAATCGGAGAAGTCACTTTCAAGTTGTTTTATGGCAGATAGATACATCTGCATTCTTTCCTCATCTAAATAGTTTAATGATATACTTTCACGATCTTCGCTAGCTGGTTTTTTGTGTAAATGATTATCTTTACTAGCGACCTGACCATCATTGTTTCCATGCTTTGCATTATTTAATACAGAATTCGATGAGACCAACTCTTTATCATTGAAAAGCAATTTCTGTTGAGCCAGCGATAACTTTAAAATTGATTCAGTTATGATAAGGGGCTGACTGCAACTTTGGCATTTGTATTGCAAGGAATTTGCAGGATGGGCCATGGTATAAATACTGCTCCTATTCTGGCTTTTATTATTATCGTTTTTACAAAGGCCAAAATGAATTGCTATGGTTACTGAAATGGACAGAAAGGCCTTGACTTTAATCTTCGACGGATGGATAGTGAAGAAGTAACTGGTTGGCTGTCAGTCAGTAATATTGAAGTATTAGGGCCATATAGAAGAGAAAATAAGCAAAAAGCAAGAAAACAAAAAAAAGAACAATTCAACTTTAATCGTTCACGTGAATTTCACGTGAGAACAATTTCCCTGTATCTTTTTATATAATTTAAGCTCAACATTTTGATATTTGAGGGACTATGTGAAAACGGAAACAAAACCGGTGTTGCCCAGTCAACAGATCAACAATGAAAAACACAGAAAAAACATAAAATATACAGAAATAGGAATCGCGTGTTGTTTGGGATGGGAGTCACATACTGGTTGCACGAATAAAGAAAGTAGCTGAAATAAATCTCAAGTTGCAGAAAGATTCGATTACAAGAGCCTCAGTGCAAAAATTATGCTTTGTGACTAGGTAAGCAGTGGGGATAATGTTAACCATACCGCCTCAATAGGATTCGACGCAATCATCTATATTAAGATCGAGATAGAGGTTTTACGCACGCAAACACTATTTTTATTGGATAAAATATCAATATGGGTTGTTTCTTCTCAACCAATATTAGAAAATATGGAACCCGAAACAATAATGACTAATAGATGGTTCAGAAGAAAAAGCAAAAAAAAAAAAAGATATGCAAAGCGAACTTGAATATTAGAAGACTTTATAAGATTTTTAAGTGAAAAAGCTTATATTGAAAACTTCTCAAGTTGCTTTCGAAGTTTTTTTTTAACTTGAGAAACAAGAAGAATTTTTGTGGCAATGTAGGTTACACACGTAGTGATATTAGAGTTTTTATTCTCAAAAAGATGGGAAAAACAAATGTTTTTTCAACTTGTGTTTTTTTTTAGCTTTATTAAAATGGGTGAAAGGTTTACTACAAAAAACCAATGGTCATTCTATTAGCAAAAAATGTAGCACAATATGGTCGATCAATAGTTCTTCTCTGCCCAGAAAATACAGTCAGAAGAAAGAATGTATTGATGGATTAAAACTGTAGAGAAAAGACATAATACCCTTAATAGCGATGAGATCGACCCATTCTGTTGTTCTTTGAGGCGTAAAAGCGCATTAATTAGGCCTAATTATTCAGCAATAGTTAATGTGCTAATAAATGTCTTTTATTCTGCAGGAAAAAAAATTCATCATTAGCAGTATTCAATTGTCTTTCTCTGGAAACGGCGTCTGTCTTACAGCCTGTTGTGCAGGACAGCCTGATTTACTTTTTTTTTTTTTTTTTTCACGAAGAATTTTTTTTGAGTCCCAATTAATTAAATTAATTGCGGTTGTTTGAGTCATTTACCAACATATTAATTATTTTAGTGTAGACCTTTCTTTTTAGCTTTTTTTTTTTTTTTTTTGTGTACAATTAGTTAATTAAGTGCCTTGCAATGCACATCTTGAGAATAAAGGGCTTTAATTACAATTACTAAACTAATGCTAAATGTTATATTGCGTAGCTAATTTTATTTTTTTTATTCCTCAAAATATTGAGCTTTCCCATTCACTATAAATAAGCTAGGAAATCCCGCAATATTTTTTGATGGACCTGCCTTCTCAATTACTTCATAATTTTTTTTTGCTTTCTTGTTGAAACAATTATCAGGCCTTCAGTAGACATTTATTTGCTCCATATTTTCAGCATATTATCGCTAATTTGTGGAATCAGATTATTCTAATATTATTATCCTTCTGATAGTTACTGCTTTCAAATAACCATAAAAAACTACATAAATGTCCGACACAGCATCACAGCTTCCTGTTTCCCCATTATCTGCAACCGCAGGTAATGCAATCACCTATGTTTCTTATATGGTGATGTTGATTTCCGGAATAGCCATCGCTTTTTGGGGTAAAAACTCAAAATCAAGTTTCTTGAGTGCAAACGGTACTCAGAAGGCTATTCCTTTGGCATTGAATTTTCTTGCCACAGGTATGTATTTTTTTCTTTAACTTTTCTGAAGATATTTATGCTTGTTGCTTTTAAGTCACAAGATAAATATCTTTTAATTGAGGCTTTATTACAAATAAGCATTCCGCCCTCTATCATTCAATGCAAAATCGATAATTTGTATGTTCACTCCTACATCCATTTTTTTTATATTGCTATAGTTTTATTTTAATCTCCTCCATTTTGGTTTTGCTTTTATCTATCTTGTCCTCCGGTTTACTTTTGTTTTTAAGTTTATCATTTATTTGTTTTTGGACTCTTATTTGCTCCACATTGACCACCATCTAAGAAGAATATTTATATTGCAAATAATATACGGGTGCCAAACGTACAATTTATGGAATATCCACTTTCCCTAAGATTTTCCAAAATTGTCTGGCTGAGATTATACCGTATAACTCGAACAAGATAATGCTTGCGAGAGGAATATTGTTTGTGATATTGTTGAAATTTTTGATTTTTTGAGGTTTGGGATACTTTGGTTTGAAAACTTTATTTTTGAACTATGATTAATTTTTATTTTTTCGATTCTTTATTTATTGGCCGGTCCAATAACTATTTTACTTAAATTTAAGAGTAATCAATTACTTAAAAATTTTTGAGTCATGATTCTTTGGTTATAATATTGATAGGTTCTATTTATTATTCTTAGCCGTTCACTTAATGAGTTTTATCATAGTTTATCATAGTTTGATTTTATTTTGTTTCAAATCACGGTGTCTCATTCTGCCCCTTATTGTTCTCTGTTACTAATTCTTTATCTCTTATCCATTTTTGGATTTTGTTTGTTTTTTATTTATTTAGGTACGGGTACTGGTATTTTAACTACTTATTGTCAAATCGCTAATATTGCTGGTTTACAAGGCCTTTTGGTTTACTGCTTTTGTGGCTGTCTTCCAATGTTCGCATTCGCTTTATTGGGTCCTATTATCCGTAAGCAAACTCCAAAAGGGTTTGTCTTAACTGAATGGTGTTTTCAAAGATTTGGCAATGTTACAGCTTTAGCTTTATCTGGTGCTACTATTTTGACTTTGTTTTTATTCATTGTTGGTGAAGTTTCTGCTGTTTCTTTTGCGGTGGAAACTTTGGCCCCAATTAGGGGTGTTCCTGCTGTTATTGTCGAAGCTGTAGTTACTACCATTTATACTTCAATTGGTGGTTTCAAGGTCAGTTTTATTACTGATAACATTCAAGCTACATTTATCACATTACTTTTAATCATTGGTACTTGTGCCGTTGGCGCTTATACTAAAATTGATACAAGTATCGATAAGAGTCCTATGCTAGAAAGTAGTAAGTTAGGTTGGAAACTAGTGTACATTTTGTTTGTGGCTATTGTCACAAATGATATGCTTTTATCTGGTTTTTGGATCCGTACTTTTGCTGCTAGAACTGATCGTGATCTATTGATTGGTTGTAGTATAGCTTGCTTTTTATTATTCTTGTTTCCGTTTTTGATTGGGTTTTGTGGTATTTTGGCTGTCTGGAATGGTTCGATGCCTCAGGGAGATGAGAATGTTTCTAACGCTTTTTTTGTTTTGATTGCCGAGTGCCCGAAGTGGGTTAACGGTTTGATGTTGATCTTCACAGTCTTTTTGAGCACACCTACTTTTGATTCTTTGCAATCTTCAATGGTATCTACTCTCTCTAATGACTTATTTAGAAACAAGTTACCTTTAGTCTACATTCGTGGATTAGTTATCCTTTGCATTATTCCTGCTGTTGTTGTTGGTTTGAAATGCGCCAATGATGTTTTGCAAATCTATCTTATTGCTGATTTGATGTCTGCATGCATCATTCCAATATTGTTCCTTGGTTTAAGTTCCAAATTTTGGTTCCTTACAGGTTGGGAAGTAATGATCGGATCTTTCGGTGGATTTTTCTCTGTGTTTGTATTTGGAGCTATTTACTATGGAAGTGCTAAAGAAGGTGGAAGGTTACTCATTATCTACAATGGAATCTACGGTGATGACTGGTCAGCATTTGGTGCTTTTTGTGTCGCTCCTGGATTCAGTTTAATTATTGGGTTCCTCACTTTGTTATGCAGATTGTCAATTTTGTACTGTATGTCTAAATATTATAAAGATGATTCTATTTTCTTGGATGCCATTGACAAGGAAAAACACATATTTAAATACAAACCAAAAGTTGAAGAAGTTGATGAAGAAGGTGATACTGCTCCAGCAACACCTGATTCAGGTGTTGCTGGAAGTTCTTGGATTCAGCAAGAAGTATTACATGACTCAAAACTTAAATGATTTTCTTAAAAATTCATTTATATGGTTTTTGTTGGTTTTTTTTTGGTTTTGTGAACTTGCTAACAACAGGTTCATGATACATTAATTCTTGAACCTTTTTTTTTTTTTTTTTGCAATTTCTTCTTATTCCCTTTTATGATTTTTTTCTCTTTCCCAACTTTATAGTTATTTAATTTACTTTATTTAAATGTTTCCTATTTGCTTTCGTAAAATTCAGTAAAATAAGACATTGCTATAAGGTTTTCAAACTTACATATGAGAAATTGCTGATGGTAAAGTAGAATGAGAGAATACATATCTTCAAAATTCAAAGAAATGAAAGTTTTATATATTTAGAGATTGTTTTAAATGAGATATATCTAGAATAAAAAACGAAAATTGATCTTCCATGTTATTTGGAAAGTTATAAAAATGTTGAAAAAGTATTTAAAAAAACTATGAGAGTATATCATTTTAATTTATCCATGTTCAACGCAGGTAAAAGCATTTCCTTTTTACTTTGTGTGTTTAAAAGATTGTCATTATAGTTATCATCTACAGGAAATTGTGGTACTGAACACTCAAGAGGCGAAAGTGGCACGAGCATTTGCATTCCAGGAGTGATATTTCTAGTTTTCTTCTTAGGAGGGACTGAGTTCGTTAAAGAAAAATCTTTTTGTCTGCCTAAAGAAGTATTTAGAATAATATTGTTTTGAAATGCAGCAATATTTGGATTAGATTTAGCAAAATTTATATCCTTTGTTACCTGCTGGTCATAAAGTGTTTGCTTTTGAGAAAAAGTCATTTCTCTTGGTGATATTCTATTATGAGGAGTGAAAGTTATACTAGCTGAATTTGCATAAGAGCTTGGAGTTACAGTTAATGTATTCATAACAGTTTTTCTAGTAATAGTTTGTGGCGTACTGTTATTGAATTGAAATCCTTCATTCAGTAGCGTTGGAGTAGTTGCAATGCTGTTTTGTGCTTTAAAGTAATGCTGGTCAACAATTTTATATGCAAGCTGAACATTCTCAATATTTGAAATTTTGGTATCGCAGTCTTTCAAAAAATCGTTTAATGAATTGATTGCAATTTTAAACAGCTCCTCCTTCTCACATGTCAAAACGATGCAGTGATGAATAACCTTAACATCCATATTCAAAAAGATCTTTAATGGGGCCACAATTTTGCTTATGAATTCTTCATTTGAGTTACTGATAATATCTGTTACTTTTAATGTTGTGTAGTTAGGACAAGTAAAAGAGATTTTGCATTCTTTCGCAAAATTTTTGCTAAGGTTCTTAAAACCGTCGATACAACTCTTCAAGTCAATGCCTCTAATGTCAACATTACCGTAAAATTCAGTATTGTTATTTGAAAAATTCTGGAATTCAATATAACAGTTGCAAGATTTTTCAATATCACTAACAAGGGTTGTGTTCATTCCATCTAAAAATAATTTGTACTGGCTTTGAGAGAATTGAAAAGTAATGTAACTTTGTTCTTTCTTGCAAGAATTTACTAATTGTTCAAGTTCAGTTTTAGCTCTTGGAATATTAATAGAGTTTTTATTTGGACATTTTATTAGCACATTTTCATATCTTGCTAATCCCAAGAAATGTTGTTTCATTTCGAAGTTGTTACTTAATTTAATGAATACATTATATTTTCTCATAATCATTTGAATCAAATTACCGCCAACACCAATAATTTGTCTGTGATAAATCTCAGGTATGTAAAAACTAATTTCTGATGGAAGCTCTAATTCAAATAAATTCAATCCTTTACTAATACTATCAAAACTTTTGGAGCTAAATTCAGCTATGAAATTATATTCATTTAATGACAGAAATGAAAATTGAATGCCTGTTTGGTTCATAATTTTAATTAATTTACCATTCTTCTTACCACAAATAAAATCTTTTTCCACATTTGGTACTTCAATGGATATAGAATATTCGATATGATTCTGGTTAACGTTTTGTGTTAATTTTATTAGTTGATCATTAATAGATTCTGTAGAAAAAGCCATGTTAGTATGATCAGGTTTGAAAATCAGCAAAATAGATCTAATACAATCTTTTGAGCCATAAATAACACTGGAATCATGGGAATGCGTAAAGATAGAACAATTATTTCTTTTGGCTGATTCAAAAAGTTTAGCCTGATAGTTAGGGGAATTTGCACCGTTTATTTTTAATTCGTAAATGTCGCTAGATAAAGTATTAATATCCTTCAATGTTTTATTAACCAAGTATTTACTACTGCTCTGAACTCTGACTGTATCAGATTCTAAGTTCAATTCTGGGAACTGAATGAATGAACCATTGTGATACATAATCTGATTTATTTTACTTTGCATGCTGTGCATCATAATTTGCAACTTAGCCTTTGGAATACGAATATCTTTATAATATATGGATTTTAATACTTTTTTGTTCAATGTGTTGAGAAGAAATTTCGCGAGGAGGACCTGGGACTGTTGTGAGCTGCTAATAAATAATTGGGAATTATCGGAGAATTTAGAGGTGTATTTTAACAATTCTGGGACGTATAAGAAGACACCTGTTTGTTTTATGATATCCTGTAAATTTGTCAAATTGAAACCACCAATCAAGTTAATTAAACTCAATTCAATGCTAACAGAATCAATGAATAATCCTTTGAGATCATCGATTATAAGTCTACATCTTAAGCCACCGCAAGATACGTTTTCTTCTGGACCAACCAAATAAACATAATAATCCCTAGAGTTTGGCTTATCGAAAGAAGGATTGAAAAGGTTGGAGGATTCGGAAATGATCAAGGAAATATTGAAAAACTCTGTTACCTTCTTTAACTGACTGATTAAATTTTCATTACCTTTTTGATTTGTTGAAGCTTTATCATATATTGATTTATTGAGAGAAATTTTGCGAATGTGTGTTGGATCATTCAAAATCAAATACAGTAGAAGTTTTGATTTAGTTGATTGAACCATCTCTAAATCATTACCATACAATATTATTTGATAAATGTCATTTATAATGGAATCCTCAAAAACCAATCTGATTGAGTCATCTAAACATTCTGTAACAAAGTTTTTAATTGTTTCTTTAGTTCCATTCCAGGAAAATGAAGCCGGAGTTGATTCAAATAAAATTGATTCACTTGGTTTTTGCAATTTAGACGCATAGACAGGAAAAGAAAGTTGATATGAATAGTCAATTTTAGATGTTTCTGCAAATGATGTAAAAAACTTTGTTTTCGGTACCTGTGTTGCGGAATTCTTTGATAACGACTTTTTTGGTGATCTCTTTAACTCTGAATTTTTTTTAGCAACAACATTTTGACTATCTTTATGATATAAGATTTGATCTTTGGAGAAACTATTAGTGATTTCTGCAAGTGGAGCCTTTTTACTACGGTTGGATTTAGAAGACGCTTGATTTAAGGTTGAGTCATTAAATATAAGGGGTGTCTTGGCTTTACTATTTCCATAATAGCTGAGATTATTCATTCTTTTTGGTATGAGTATTGATTTAGGTATCAAACAATGCAATTTTTTTTTATTTGGGGAATGGGTATATGAAATGAAGAAAAAGAGCTTTTTCCTGCTTGATTGAATTAAATATTGATATAATATTCAATAGAGATAACGGAAAGAGGTTCTGTATTTGATGAATGTATGTGTTGAGCAATTGCTTTAGCTGGGAATGTATATCTGGGACAAAAACTTGAATAAATATAGATAGAAATACTGAAAGAATCAATTCAATGATAATGATAATGTCAAATATTCTGCCTGAAGAAAAAATCAATCAGATATTAAATTAAAAATTCAATAAAAAAATTTACAAAGAAGAGGTAAAGATATTAAGTGAAAACACAATTCTGTCCGAAGTAACGGGATTTCAATACTTATATTAGCTATTTGTTGTTGATATATTCTTTTTTGATGTAAAAATATAATTTCCTGAATATTTTATTAGTATTATTTATTTTTTGTTATTTTCGAAAATACTAATTCGAGGATATAGTATTTATGAATTTCCAAATTAGGAAAAAAATATCAAGAGATGTGTAAACAGCCTTCCTAATTGAGTTAGATTTGAACCAACATGAGAGCGCCCAAATTTTTTTATTGATATATATATTTTTTATGCATATTTTTTTTTTTTCATTTATTGTATGTACTTCCCTTATTTATTGATTTCCAATTACATTCAAAGTTAATATTTACTAGTTCGACCAAATAGGTGTTGGCAAAATAAACGAAAGAGGCCATGAAAGTAAAAAAATAGACATAAAAAGTATTAAAAATTCTTATGTTAGAAAATAATAATAAGAACAAAAAAAAAGAAGAGCAAAATTGGTAAAACAGAAATAAAAAAAAACAATGAAAAAAAGGTAAATATAGTTCAACTAGATTTATAATATAATACAAATGATTATGAATATGACCAAACTGTTACTGTGTGTACGTACTCATGAGCTCGATATCAGTATCATTGGAATACTTCACTTGACCAATTTTAATCTCAATTGCTTCTAAGTGGTAGAATACATATGCATTTCTTAAAAAAGAATCGCCCAAGGTATAGGTGTTGACAAGCGAGGGCAAGACACCAATTAGGCATTGCTCACTTTCACTTTCTTTTTTCCCGTTCAAATTGTAGAGGACGTCCTTGAATGGAACCTTAATTGTAGCATCACCAAAAGTAAACTCCAAATCGTCTCCCTGAGAATCACACAGGGTAGTATAGCCGCCAACCTTCGAATCATATTTACCATATGCTGCACCAAACTTTTCAGCAACCGATCTTGGGGCGTATATTAATGTGGAACCAGAGTCAAGTAAGGCTGGATGAACGCTATTTGCAAAAGTTGTGTTACCTGATTTCAAACCGTTCATGTTCACAAAAAAACCGACAGGATTCGTGGTAGGTAAGCCAAAATTGTTTATAGTCACAATATCCAATTTTGTCAATTGATCACCCTCGTACTTTGCATGGTCTATACCACCAAACAAAATGGATCCTCCCTTTGCAGTGGCGCTATTCAAATATAAAGAATAACAAATTCTGTCGAGAATATTGTTATTTTTCATTTTTACTGGGAAGTTGTCGTATGTGTAACTGTTTCTAAAGGCCAATGCGGGTTCTTCGTTATGTATGAACCCAACCCCAAGAACCGATTGCTTAGCTGTTTGTGAGGTCGCATACCCAAATCTAACATCTGGAATCTGAATGCCCCCCATTGTCACGTAATCCTCTGCCCAGACGCCCTTAGCAACAGTTCCGTCTGAATATGCAGTGTCAAATCCATTGGCAACCTTTTTGAATGTGGATGATGCGTTGGCATTGAAAGTTCCGCAATCGCTTGGTGTGTTGACTGCAGGAACCCAAAAATCAGAAGATCCGGTATCAATATCAACTCTTATTTTTTGGCCAGGAGTTCCAACCTCCAATTCAGCAAGGTATAAAGAATACTCATTTTGGAGTTCTAAATTTAAGGCAGATGATTGTCTGTTATATCTTGAGGAGCCAGCCTGTTCTCCAGATACACGTTCTACACTAAAATCCAAAATAAAAGGTTTTTTGTCTGTAGATCTTTTTTTAATGGGGGCGCTGAATGATCTTGTAATTAAACTGAGTAATATCACTAATAGTATACCTGAGTTCATGTTTGATTGCAGCGTTTCGGTTATTTCACTTCAGATAGCTTTTAAAGGATTTATTCTTGTTCTTAAAAATTACTTTGCAACATCCAAGGAAATCAATCAAAAATTGAAAAACTGATATTTATATATATATATATATATATATGTATATATATATATATATTTATTCATCAGGAGGATAACTAAACTGCTAAAAATAAAACATTTTTCTTTTCCCTTTAATGTCAAAATGTGTAAGCCTAATGTGACAAAAGCATCCATTCTTAGACATCTGCATGTTGAAATGCCGCATACATCAATAAGATTCTTCTTAGCAGCGCTGCGTAACCAAAAAGAACGACGTTTAAAAGAAAACTGAATAACATGGAAAAGCCGATAGTCTCCAGTGGCAGCGAGAACGAAAAAAAAATCAGAGAAAAAAGAGAATATACACATATATTGAGAAAGGATTTTTGCCACTATATCTATATTAGGTTAATAATATGGTATCCTACCTCACACAAGGCGGTTGAAATATTAGAAACATCAATAAACCAAATAGCCTTGTTGAAATATTGTTTTTTTTTATCAACGACTAGGTGATTGATAAATCATAGAAAATTAGACATCATGGATATTATATTAGGAATTAAATTGAATGACTCTGTTCTTATTGCATCATCCAAAGCATCCACCAGAGGTATCTCAGTATTGAAAGCTGATGACGATAAGACCCATAAAATATCGGATCACTCAATTATTGCGGTAACTGGTGAGTCCGGAGATACAGTCCAATTTGCAGACTACATTGCTGCAAATATGAATCTTTACAATATTAGACACAATTATGAAATTGCTCCGAAGACAGCAGCTTCTTTTATAAGAAAACAGTTAGCCAATTCTTTAAGATCTAGAAAGCCCTACCAAGTGAATTTATTGCTAGGTGGTATTGATACCAGCAAAGAGACAAACGAGCCTTCATTGCATTGGATAGATTATCTAGGTACACACGTAGAATTGCCATATGCTGCCCATGGTTATGCTGGTTTTTATGCTTTGTCGTTGTTGGATCGTCATTACAAACCTGATTTGAGTCAGGAGCAGGGAATTGAATTATTGAAATTATGTGATAAAGAATTGTCTACAAGAATGCCAATTGATTATAAAGGCCTTCAGGTAAAGATAATCAACGCAGATGGTATTACTGATTTTGGTGATTTATGAATAGATTGTCTATGTAATAATTAGTTTTTGAAATAGATGTACGTACCGAATATATAAAAATCATCTCTCAGTTAATTCAATGGTTGCAATCTCATTATAAATCAATGTAGATTGATAAGCATAAGAAAAACTAAGTCATGACTTTGAAGAAAACAAAAACAATAATAACAAAAAAGTAATGGAACCCAACTGAAAGCGAATAGAAAAAATAAAATACAGTTTAAAGAACATATTTAAAACAATAAGCAAAACAGACTTATAGTAGAAAATCAATAAGCAAACTGAAGCAATAGTGCAAAAAAAACATTAATTGCTGCGCCAATAATAATAGCCTTTCTTGTTTGTCCATTGAGAAATTTGAATTCGTCCTTTAGCAACAACAAAGAAGTAACCCCGAAAATTGAGCCAATCAACATCCCGAAAAATATATTTTTATTATCTGTCTGCCCCTCTTGTGATAAGCCAAATCTCAAGAACCCCCTTCTTCTGCTTGGATCCAATTCGGGGTTTTCCGCAGAATTCTCAAGCCACGTTTCTTCCATTTGTCTAATAGTATCTTCGGGTGACGTATTATTTACTATTTGTGGGCTGTCACTTAGGCTTTCTCGATTAACAACTTGATTATAATCATCATCATTCTCATAGTCATCATCATCATCAGTATCATATTCTTCATCTAGATCATTAGCATTATTTCTACGAAATCTATTTTGTTGAGCAGTCATAAACTGTCTTCTAAAATTAGCAACTTCTTCTTCGGAAAATCCAATATTTAACAATCTATCAAATCCTTCAAGCACTCGGCTTTGTTGTGTATTTCTCATAGTGCTATCATCATTTTGGGCCTCAAGTGCTAAATCTTCTGGAGTTAAAATATCTCCTATAATACAATGTATATATATTTTATGCATAATAACTTTTGGAGATGATATGCTCTCGTTTGATAACAAAGGCCTACTGCTATCATCCTCGTTGTTAAATTCTTCATTTTCATCGTCATAATCCGTTGCAATCAACCTCTCAAAATTTTCCAAAGACTCTTTGAAACCTGTAAATGATGATATGGGTTTTCCGTTATAAATAAATCGTAATTTTCTGTTCTTCGTGTATTCATGTAGTCTCGGGTCATTGTTTCTCACCAAATCTCTTAGATATTTAACATTTATTCTAGAAAGATCATCCTTATTTTCAATAACTTTCACTATGTCTGAAATAGAACCATCTGAAAACCGAATATGTAATTCTGATTTCACTATTGTGTTTTTGAGTTTATTATCAGCAAACATATCATATTTTTTAACACAAGAACTTGCCTATATCACTAGATATACTTGTTACTGGTAACAATATTATAACCTTGTAGTGGAATAGTCGTATGCTGACTATTTTTACTATTAAAAGAGTAAAGAAAAAAAAAACAAAGATTATTAATCGATTTTTTTTGATACTCTTGTTATCGTCTATTTTACGTCGTAGAATCAATATAAAAGGGAACTATTTAAAATTTACAAGCACATAATATATTGCTCTCAATGTTATTTTTTTTTCCTAAAAAAAAATATTATTGGCGCAAGCATTTTTGTACATAAATAATATAGAAAAAGTCAAATGTCAAAAAATTTCAATTGAACCTGGATCAAGATACTATAAAAGTACTTAAAATATTTAATTTGGAATTCTATGAAAAAAGAGATGATTCGTTTATGGATAAACTTGTTTTCTGGTGCCCCCTGGATTATACACTTTCTAGGAACTGATTTTTTTTATAATCTTATTCAAAATAGTAGCTGAATTTTGAGATTCCGGATCTGCAGTAGTAACGAACTTATCATTCAAATAATCAATGTACAATTTAGATAGAGCCTTTAAATGTTCTTCACCACTATATTTTGCCTTAAATGCTTGATATTTGTTTACAGATAATTTCAAATCATTCACAAAATTCTCTGAGTTCAAAGCATCATATCTAACTGGTAAAGTAATATCAAGCAATTGAACCTTAGGTTCATCTTTCCATTGGAAAAGCAAAAACGAAATCACATGATTAACTAGATTATTTCTATTTAAATTTGAGAATTTGTCGAAAATCTCAATAAATTTGAGCGAATATTTCCACAGTAAACCAAATTTATTATTAATAGCAAATTTGGATTCAGAATCATTTGTCAACTTACTGTTTACCAATGATTTGATAGCAATATCATAAATTGCCAATGCCACATCACCTCGGAGAGCAGGATTTGTCTCTGGATTACCCAACATATTCATATCAGCTTCCGGCAATTGCTTCAATTCTTCTCTCGTTTCATCATCAACCTCATTTGGAATTTTCCAACCGTCCTTTTCAGTTTCATCAAAAATAGATTTTTTAACATTATTTTGTTCGTTTTCTTTTTGTTGTTTTTCTGTCAATAATCCCAAAATGCGTCTTCTTTCTAATAATTTTGTAATATACAACAACTCAAATTCAGTGTATGCTAACCACAATTCTAGAGAATCTTTGTTAAATCGTAAACCTTTTTGAAATACCACTCTAGCAGCCTTTACATTAAAATTTTCTTCAAATTCATAATTTGCTGCACTGATCCAAAATATCACTTTAGTAGGATGGTATTGTAAGACTTTAGTGTAAATATCGTATATTACCTTGACTGAACCATTTTGCTTTGCAAAACCTAAATAACTTTGCCATAATTGAAACTCATTAGGGTATCTATCAACTGCTCTTTCATAAATAAAAAAAATTCTTCTATTACCAGTGTAATCACTAATCGATTTTCTTGGGTCAACAGCACCTACTGAATTTAATCTTTTATATTTCTTTGATCTTAGCTTTTCTAAATTGGATTCAAACTCAATATATTTCAAGTAATCTCTCGGCTTACAACCTCTGGCCTGTATTCTGTGTTCAAAATCAGTTCGTCTTCTCATGATCATTGTAATTTCATTTTTATCGAATAAACCCTTATTCTCGAGATCCTTCAATTCAGGAACCGACTTTTCAAGGAAATACCTCACTTTTTCTGACATATTCGTGCTTTTTTATTAATCAATAGCAATATTATTACTCATATATAAATAATCTCACCAACTATTTTCAGGTTCTGTTGCTCTCAATTGAAAGTTATTTTCAAATTTTAATATATAGATTGCATAATACAGGAAAAGCGGGTAGAAGACTTGGATATAAAAAAATTTTTTTTTTGTAGCATCTATTTATGCAGGCTTTCAATACATGATGAGATGCCATTGAACTAAATGAAAAACAAGTCACATGATCTTCATATGACCAACTTTTAGTAAACTGTATAATTGTTTTATCATTAAATACTCTTTTTGATAACCACTCTGGATGACAGAGTAACGGTATATCAGTTGCTCTACTAATTCCTAAAAAACGAAAAAATCAAACCATTGTTCAGAATCATTATTTATAAGTATTATATAAGTATAAAACTCGTAATTTAAAAAACAATCCTGATGAATAATTTTAAAGATTCGTTTCAGTGAGATCCACCAATATTCGTTATGCTTTATTTATATCTTACGAGTTATTCAGTTGTTCAGCTGTTTACTTAGTTAAATTCAGTTGATATTTGACTGTAATTACCCCTAAGAATAATCAAATATTCAAAGTTCATAAAAAAAATAAGCTTATATAAGGAATGAATTTGCTTTCTCAAGGTTAAAATATGGCCATTGTCAAAAAATACTCATGAATACTACAATAATTTCAGTGATAACAATATAATGTATCAGCCTGAAAAATAATTCTTTTCCTTCCAAAACAAATTATCAATTTACTAATTAATAAATAAGTTTCAAAACCATTCAATAAAAAAAATAATAAAATAAACGGATAAAGAATAATGCTGATCAGACTGACGTGCAAATCGAATTTTTTAACATTTTTATTTCATAAAAAATATTTTCAATATACGTTAGATCATCATGTTCTATTATTCTAATCCTGTTAGACATTTTCACAATTCATTAGCAAATTTCATTTCTCTTGAAATAAACAATCAAGCATTCTATACTTAGAATAGCTTATTATTTGAAAAAAAAAGAAAAATTCGAGTTGCCCCAATACAAAATACAAAAACCAATTGTCGAATAAACTTAAATGATTAATACAAACATGTTTCAGGATCCTAGCCTTGTCAAAGGCGATTATCATCAACGTTTATCTTAAACAATAAAACAAACACAGTTGACCGTCGTGAGTTGGAAAATCATCATATACGTTTGTAATTATCAGTTTATCGGAAATCAGCAATTTAAGCAATTTTCGTAAAATAATAGCGCAAGCCTGTAAAAAGTTAAAATAGACAAATGAAAGAAAAAATATCAATTTGACACTTCAAATTTTCTAGAAAGAACGACGAGTCAGAAAAAGCAAGAATCATGTTCTAGTAAGGTTTTCCAGAAAAAAAATGCCAATTTCTGCTTTCGAACTATGCTCATATATTTCCTTTCAATCATTTATTCAAAATAATTCTTTTCTTTTTATTTGCTAGTGTCAGACATAAATTTATCCTCAGAAGAGTCAGACATATGCTTGTCAATTTTTAAAATTATTTCATCTTTCAGAGAAAATAAAAAGATTTGAATTTCAAATAAAAGTTTAAAATGAAAATATAATGAACAAATACTCTAGAAGAATCTTGATTTTTTTTTCTTATTTCTCCATATTATCCGGATTATTATTTTATCAATTCTATAATGAAGTTAGTATAAATAGCCCGATAATGACAAAATACAATTACTTATTATATAAGCAAAAAAGGTTACTAATATCAAATACTATTTGAATCTCAGAAATGCATGAATGGTTATAAAAGATGTTATCATCATCGGGTATCCCGAAATCTGACTCGTCATCTAAAGAATATCATCATTTGAAACAAACTTCAAGGTATTGGTAGAAAAATAAAAAAAAACATACCATAAAAATTACAATATAAATGGATGATATTCACTAATAACAGCCATCGGTTCAAACAACACAAATCAAATTATGATTAAAATATCTTGAAAAAGTTAGTACATTATGAATTAGTTTCATTTTAACTGGCTGCAATAAACTTTTATTCGTTTATGCTTGAGATATATCAGGTACAGTGGGTTTCTGAGGCCCACCAAAAAGCATTGTCACTCATGGGATAAATTTATCAGTGCCCAGTGCATGAATCATCATTTTCGAGCAATAAAACAAACAAAATTCACATTCTAGTCGAAAAGACACATACCTTTGTAATGATGTTAGTAAATCGAAAAAAACTTGAAAATATAAGGGAAATTGCTCATTATATCTAATAAGAAATGAAATAATCAGAAGAGGTGCCAAAAATTTTGTCGACATAATTGAAATTCAGTCGGTAATTCCAACGTAAATTTTTCTTCATCACTTAGAACATATAGAATTAAATACTCAAAAACAACCAAATAAGAACATACCTATCGCTGATAGTAACGCTGAACATTAAATGCATTGACTGACAACAAATTATCAAGAAAGTCAAGAACTGAATAATTGCTAAAGACAAGAAAAGTTAGTAAAACTGGGGCTGATCAGAAACAGAGCTGTCAGCATATATTACCAAAAGAAAGAACATGTAGCATTCAAAAAAATATGCCATCACGAAAGAAATCAATTCAAGTAAAATCAGAAGAGGTGCCAAAAATTTTGTCGACATAATTGAAATTCAGTCGGTAATTCCAACGTAAATTTTTCTTCATCACCTAGAACAAAAAGATTCTGGAACGAAGTCTTAAAACTCCGGATAACGTTGTTCTTTGCTGCATGGATTGGTACTGCTGATGCTGAAAAAACACAAAAACATACACTTAATATAAGATGTTAGTAAGAATTCTCCTCATAGGAGTGTTTAATACAAATCAACAATATACTACTACTATCGTCTCCAGCAGAAAACAAAAGCCGTAACAAAGAATAATAAACATGAACCAAATCAGACAAATTTTCTAATCAAATACTTTTCTTTTTTGTGGAAAGAAAAGTCTCTCAGAAACTCTAGTTTGTAAAAATTTGTTGGTCATCATTTAATTGTTTAAGAACTTCAATATCATATTGTACAATTATATACACAATAACTAAAAAAACATACTTTTCCAAACTAAAATATTTAAATATATTAGACCTAATATATATGAATATTATATTCGAAATATCACATAATACACATTATAAAACCACTGCATCTTCAGGCAATTCCAGTCATTTAGTAAGGTTAGCAGAATATCAACGAGATGAGATTTGAGCTTCCTTTTATACGTAAGGATAATACTCCATCATTTTTTTTTTTTTTTTTGTAACGAAAGTGCGATTTTTTCATTTTCGTCCAATTTTCTTACCTCCCAAGAAAATTTTTTGGTTCTTTCTATGAAAACTCTTTTATTACTCCGAACAACCTGAAAAAAAGACTGGAAATTTTCATCACTCTAGACAACCAACAGAAAATGCACCGTATAAAATTACACAAAAAAAAAAAAAAAGCTTACCCTGCATAGATTTATGAATATTTTTTCAAAAACTTTAGTATTTAAAATAAACTTCATAGGTTTTTTTTTTCCTTCAATAGGGTAACTATTCTTTATTTTTTAAAACTCTACAATTTTAGAAAAAGAATCAACTGAAAAAAAAAAATGTGTAAGAGCACATAACCAAAAGGATACATTTACAAGCACCACTGTTACATAGATAAATATATAAACATCGAAAAAAAATCAGTGAAAGAAAAAGCATATAGTAAACATATAAAGATCTCACAGATAATATACTAAAATTCTAAGGATACACCATAAAACAGTCAGGTAAAACAATTCAAACTGATCAAGCATATTGTTTAGTTCGTTTGGCAATTTGAGCTTAGATCTCTTAAATTTTTCTATTGTGTTTAGGTTTGTGGTGCTATACTTCTAAAAGCTTGCGAGAAGCCAGCACAGATAATGACATCGATGATTAGACGACAGTTTGATGCCAATTCTTTGGCAAACTGTCTTATAGAAACCAACTGTTCAGGTTATCAAGAAACAAACACTATAGAATTAAATGTACCTTCGCTTTCAATTGCTTCGCGAACCGCAAAATTTGCAACCAATAGAGTGAATAGTTTCGACACTGCAGAGGATTCTCATGCAAAATCAACCCCTCCAGCTAATTCTGATCCTAAGTCCGCATTCCAAGCACATCTCAGCAATGCTTCTGGGTTTGTTAACCTCAATACCTTGAAAAATGGCTCCTCGATTATCAAATGGTGCCTATCTAATGATTTTTCCTCGCTTTTGCTTACGCCCTTATTTGATTCGCCGCAGATGTCCTCATATTCTAGTATCAAAGTGGTCTTTGCCGATAAATTGCAACAAAATTGCTATAGCTTCATTATTGATGACATGTCAAATCATTTAATAGTTGATTTAATATCAGAATCCGGAATTCTAATTACCTTGAAATTTAACCTATTTTCTGACTTTTCATCACCAACAAGATCTACTTTGTCTTTAATAAATAACTGGTGCTTTGTCTCAGAACCATACGATTTTAATGTTAGAGTTCCAAACTTTATTAAATCCATTAACTCTCAAGAATTTCTAATTTTGTTAAAAGATGGTGGTATTTTAAAATGCTCCAGAGTTAACTTTAATGATGAGGTTATAGTGTCCTTGTTCAATGATTCTTCTTACTTTTCTTCCACTTTTGGTAAATTGGGAAATTTTCTTCCTTTAAGAAACAGAGGTTTAAATGATAGTTTTTTCAATAATGATAATGCTATGTTGTCAAAGCACAGAATACCAAAAAATTGCTCCTTGAAAACCATCATAGATTGTTTTATTGTGAATCAAAAATTTTTAATAACCTTAACCTTGAATAAGAAGTTGGTTATTTGGGATATTCTTACAGGTACAATGATCAGCGAAACTAGTGTTGAACAATTTTTACAAAAGTCTGAATTGAATGATAATCTTATCAATAATACGGGCGAGCCAATGTGTCTTTTAAGTCGTTTTATTAATAGGGATTATTATAGCAAACTGTCTCAAGATACTGTTGATTTTGTGTGCTATTTACCTGTAGGCGTTGGCCAATTCAAAGTATGGACTTTGAATATTAGTGATAATGAGAAAATTGAACTTGTCAACCTTGGACCTCAGTTTGAATACCTCCCTATTCTTCCAGACGATAACTCAATCTGGATAGTTCAAGATTTTCAATTTTATGATAAATGCTTTTTGAATGTTAATCAAAGAATGTATAATAACACTAATAGTAATGAAATAAAGTACAACATGCTAGTGTTGATGAATAGTAATAGTTCTACGGAATTTCAGTTATTAACCATTTTTGCAAACGGAGATCACCAGTGGGTTAAATCAAGATTGAACAAGCAATTATTTTTAGAAAATCACCCAGATAATTTTCCTCCTAATTCAAATAACGAATCATTGGCGGAGTTCTACATAGATAAACTTATTTTAAGTGATCGCTTTTCTCCATTAGTTATTAAAACCTGTTGTTTGCTTTTTGAAAAAAAATTAGATAACCTTACAGATCTGCCATCTTTGAATGGTTTACCAACAACAGAGAAAATAAGTAAAATAATTAATCAATTAGCCTATAAGTTCAATTCAACAGAATTGTCTTACTGGCAGACTTTCGAAGCAACTCTTGCAGAGTTTTCCAAATTATCCGATGAATGCCTTTGTGTTAATTATAATTTCGTATCAGGTGAATTACTAATTAGTAAAGCTCACGGTGGCGCTTCTAAACTTCGTTTAGCTGAAGCTATTGAATCTCTCTATTTAAACAGAAATAAGTTTATATCTAGCCTACCTATGTTGTCAACTGCTGGAACCGAAGAATACAAATTCAAAGATAGTTGCGGTCTTGTTAATGATGCCACAATATTAAGACTTATCAAAGCTTTGACAGATTTTAAATATTCGCTTCCTAGTGCAATCTTATCAGATTTTAAAACAAAGCTTTTGCAGACAATAACTTCAGAAACTAGAGGAAAGGTTTTTCAATCTTTAGAGCTTATATTCAATGAAACTTTAGAGGGTAAAATTCCGGAAAATACTTTACAAAAATTAATGGACGAATTGAATTCTTTGCCTGATGCGTTTAAAATATTTGGTTATATTTTAGAGTATTACAAGATCGAAAATTTTGATGAAATTTTGGACATTAGTAGTGGTCCACTAAATGATGAAAAGATTCCTGAATTATTGCGTAAGTATAAATCAAATAGATCTTTTAATTTGATATATTTAATGGAGTTTGCAAAGCAAGTTTGCACTGTCCTTGAAGACCTAATCTATGACCTTTTATTGGTGACTTTAATTTTGACTCCTAATGATAAAACTTCAGAGTTTATATTATCTGAGAGTTTGAATCTATATAAACGATTCAATCTATTCAAATTGAGTTGTCTGGTAAAGTTGGAAAATAGGTTAACCGATGAACTGGTGGATAATAAAAATAATTGCTCTTTGTATGACTCCTTGTTTCTAAGAATCATCATCAAGTATTTCCCCTCCAATTGCCAACAATTTACAATAAATAAACTCATTAATTTTATAACCAATGATCTTTTTCAGCTAGCAGTTTTGAATGAACTATCAGTTACTGATAACTCAAAATTAATATTAGACAAAGTTTTTGGTTTGCAATCACCATATTCTCTACCGAAGCCTCTTTTACAATTATTCAAAGGATTATCTTATTTGAATAGTGGATTTGATGAAAATGCAATTGAAATGATAATTGAATCATCAAAGAGTATTGTTGAATATGAACCGTCTGATTTCGAGTTATATTTTTCTACAGCCGTGACTGACTTCTCAACCGAAAGTTTGCTTTCTGCGTTTTACAGCAAATTAAGTTTGGTTTATAAGGAATTAACATATTTTTCAGGCGGGTTAAGATTAATCAAATTAGCTATTGCACAATTCAACAAAGTTGAATTATTTGCTGATAAAAGATCCGCGTTGGAAAGCTATAATGTAAATAAAAAGTATCATCTAATCTATTATGAAATAACTTTGAGTTTAAAAAACTTCGATGAAGCCTTCGAGGTTTTACTTGAATTGCAAGAAAATCCAAAATTTGAAAAAACAATGATTGCGCAGCATAGATATTCCTTTTTAACAAGATTCATTGAACAAATAGTTGATTCAAAAGATTTAAAAAAGTTGAACAGTTATAGATTTCCCCCAGCTGATATATTCAAGATTGATGAAATCCTTTTCAGAATCGCTGATTCTATCACTTTTAGTTTCCCAAAGAATAGCACGCTTGTATTCGTAAATTCATGTATGAACCAGGCTTTGCAATTTTTTAAAATTTTATATTCCTGGAGATTTACACATGGAAATATTAAAGGCGCATGTGAGGCACTTTATCACTATATTGGAAAATATCAGTATTACATTATTGAAAGTTCTGAGAGACAAAATTCCGAGCGTATTGATCTTTTTAAAGATTCAAAATTCAAAAAAATATTGGAGAAACAAAAGTCAGAAATTAAACAACTTTATTTGATTATTCTCAATTCCCTTAATATTTTAAATGATGATAAATGGTTAGAAAAAGAAAATTTCAACTATTCAGATGAAGAAAATGTTGAGAATTATCAAGTCAAAAATAAGTTTGAAATTGCTTATATCAATGATATTATAAAAGAATTAGAAAATAGTTTTTAAAAAAATTTTTTTAAGATATCGTACAACTTTGTTCGTAACCAATCATAATAATTTTAATATCACATTATTCATATCAAAATACAATATTATAGTATACGTTTTCTTTCTTTGGTTATTTTTTTCATTTTTGATATTATTTAATTTCTATGGAAGAATCTACTTTTTTGTAGTTCATTAATTTTATTGAAAATGTCTTTTTATGCTACCAAATCAAATTATTGGTTAGGTTATTGCCAATAGTTGTAACTGTGAATTATTTTGCATGGACTTTGTTTTGCATAATGTTTAACATGATTTTGCAATATTTCTTTTACACGGCATAGTTCTTTCTACAGTTGGCAATTGTCAAAAGAAAAAAATTCAACATGCAGAGATTTATTTTTAGGAAAAAAATTAATTTTGCGCGCGGCATTTAACTTTTTAAGGCCTTACAACAAGAAAAACGATACTGAAAACATTGTTATGTCAACATATAATCTTCTAAAATTAGTTTGTGCCTTTAATTACAAGTTTCTCAGTTTAACCAATATGTATTGCCTCACAAACAAAATTGCTTGTTGCTTTATTTATTTCGAATGAAAAATGTGTTTTCTTCTTAAATATATAAATGACAGGATAATTCCTTTTGAGAATAAAAAGAACCAAGATGAGATAAATTCTTTTCTATATGGATAATATATCAATATCTACAAAAACACATAATCAAAAAAAATTTAAATATGCATTTCTCCTTTCCAGTTATTTTTACAATTGCAGCTTCTTTGGTATCTGCTGCACCAATTGAAAAAAGAACCAGCTCAAAGGCTCCTGTTTTAGTTAACTTCAATGTTGAAAGATTTGATTCGGACACCAAAGCTCCGGTTCATGGTTACACTAAAGCGGTTAGTTCAGTTGTTGACATCACTTTAGAAAATGAATACGCTTTGTACTTGACGGATCTTGAAGTTGGTACACCAGGCCAAAAGTTAAAGGTTGATATTGACACTGGTTCCTCTGACTTGTGGGTTCCTGCTGCAAACACTACTTCTAACTCAGGTTCTTTTAACTACACACAATCCACTACTTACAAGCAAGTGAACAGCAATTTTAGAATCGGTTATGGTGATGGTTCATATGCAATCGGTGACTGGGCTAAGGATACTGTTAATCTCGGTGGTGCAATTGTTGAAAACTTTAGATTTGGTTACGGTGTGAACCAAACTGCAAAGCAAGCTATTATGGGTGTTGGTTTGCCAGGAAATGAAGCTTCTTATGTTTTGGGTGTTGAAAACTCTACTTATTCTAACTTTCCGCAGGCGTTAAAGGATTCTGGTATTATTGATAGAGTAGCATACTCTTTATGGTTAAACTCTGTTGATGCTCAGTCAGGCTCAATCTTGTTTGGTGGTATTGATCACGCAAAATATGAAGGTGACTTGAAGACTTTGCCACTCGTTAACATCGATGATTCCGGTGCTAAGAGTGATGAAGCTGTTGCTTTCTTTGTTGATTTAGATAAAATGGGTGATTCTACTGGCAACACTTATAGTGACAAATCTTACCCAGCTTTATTGGATTCCGGTACTACTTTAATTTACGCTCCAAAAGACATTGCCGAAGCTTTTGGTAAAAAAAATGGTCATAAGGTTCCATTCGTTGATGCATACTTCACCTCGTGTGATAAGGAAGGTGAACCATTAGAGTTTACTTTCGGTGATAAGGTAATTTCTATTCCATTTAAAGACTTGTTGTTCCGTATTAATGGTAAGAAGGATAGTCATGGTTTCCTCGGTCAATGTATGATTGGTATGATGGGCTCTTCAGCAGATTACTACATTTTAGGTGACAACTTCTTGAGAAGTGCATATGTTTACTACGATTTAGAGGACAAGCAAATTGGTATTGCTCAAGCAAAGTACACTACTGACTCTCAAATTCAAATTGTTTAAACTTCAGTTGAATAACGTTTAATTTTTCTATTTCATTCCTGCATTTCTAAATCTACTTCAATTCTTAAAGTCTATCTATATTGAGAAGGTAGCACTCATTTTCATAGCATTTTCTAATTCATAAATAAGCATAAAACATATTAATAAATATAATACTCGAGTAACACGATATTTGCTATTGTAGTTTTTTTTTAATCAGTTTTTAAAGCTTTTAAAGATTTCCAATATTTAAAAGCCATTCATTTTTTTTGAAAATTCAAAGATTGTTATCAGACGGATAAGATCACAAATTCATAACAGATTCAAACACATTTTCAAAAGCCGAATTATCCACGTAATCATTAAAAGTGCAAAAAGAATCATTTTTTTCTTTCTCAAAAATTTTGTTATATATTTGTGTAACTTTGAACTCTTCTAATTCATCAATATACTTACTAGAATCTATAAATTTTAGACTTGAAAGTTGGTTTTCGGTATTTGTCTTCTGAAGATGCTGCAATTTTCTATTGTAGTTCTCAAAATCCGTTTTACAAAGAAAAAGTCCTGCTGCTGGAATTTTTGATATATGTACATCTTTATTTTGATCGAGAGCTTTTTCAATTTTGTATTTTGGGAGATCACAACGAACCAATAATGACACTAACCCCAACATTTTTCTGATTTGGTGCAATACGAAAGACTCACCTTGTAACTTTATTGACATGTACTCAACCCCATTACTAATGAATGGATTAGATATCTCAATACTTTTGATTATTCTGTAACATCTAGCATCTTTTGCATCAAGTCCCTTAGTAAAATTATGAAAATTATGTCTTCCTTTGTATACATTCATAAAATCTCTGAAATTCTGCAATGTTTCCTTTGTTATTCTGAAAGATCTTTTTATGTGTAAGTCCTCCTGAAAAAATTCTTTTTGCAATTGAGTCAAATCATCAAGTGTTTTGGTAATGTAGGCATCATAAATATCCTTTTCATTACTTACTATTCCATTTACAGTGTATTTTTTTGCAAGTATTTCATCTCTGTAATTCCAATATTGAGAATTCTTTAAATTCAATTGTTTTCCTGTAATTGATCTTGGATTAGGAGGAATTAAAAGATATGTAGGAAATAAGTATTCATAGAACCTGGAGGAACAGAAGGTTCTTGCACTAAAAGACTTAAGAACTCTTTGAGAACCCCAAATTCTTATATCTGATGGTAGATTATGTTCTATTTTTTCCATAAGTTGGGGATCATCTGCGAATAATTTTAGCGAGAGAGTGTTAAAGACAGCATGGACACCTTTGTCAGTTTTTGCAGCTCTCTTAAATTTGTTTTTATTTAAATCACTTGCATTGAATTTCGAGATTCCTTTGGCTTTCACAATAGCATCAAACAATTCTTTCTCCACGGTAGGAAAATCAACACCATAATTTGAGCCATAATATTTACTTCCTAAATATCCAAAAAAAATTGCAGTATTCCTCTTAGGCCTTTTTTCGGGCATAATCTCTTCACCGTTATTATCATATAATCTTGTCCTAGGTTCTACTCTTCTCTCATGTTTATTATTTTGATTTTTCGTTGAAATTTCTTTAATATTAATCAAAGCATTCCCAGAACTCGAAAATACCCGATGGCTATTCCAAATATAAGAATATTGTAAAAATAGTAAGTTTTTCCATGATTTTGCGTTACTGATTGCACGCATTTTTTAATATATTGGATTTGGTGTTTTTCATAGCACTAGCCAAATTATAAATAAGAAGAATTTCAGAATTAATATTTATATAATCCTGTTAGTTTGTTTTTTTTTTTTTAACTCTATATTATTGAAACAATAGAACAATTTAAACTGATCTTCTCTAAACACCATATGTATTTTTAGTTCTGGGCTTCGGAAATCTATTTGAAAAATTGATTTGTTTCTGTGGATATTATTACCCTTGATGAAGATAATTAAAATAATAAATTTCGCGCCATGTGGTTCATGCATAATAATACATATTTATACATTGAATAGTATCTTCTAGGTATTATCAATATTTCCACTTGAAATCAAGAATTTGCTGACGCTGTTTACCAGAAATAGCATTTCATAGTTGATCGAACAGTTAGATTCATTACAGATTATAGTAGAAAAATGAATCAATATATTACTGAGAGAAAAAAGTAAGGCATTCATCATATTAAATGGGTTGTCTTATTGCGTTTTGATAAATATATATCAATTAGTTCAGTAATAGATGAACTAAACAACCATACATTAAAAAAAGTGACCAGTAGAAGTTAGAAGAATATAATGTAAAATATAAGACGTTGGCTAATAATATAGGAAATGTACAGCGAAAGAAATTTGAAGAAACAAAAAAAATTAAGCAGGCAAAAGAAATTCAACCAGGGTGTGATATCAAACAGTAATAATTGATGGATTGTAAGCTTAAGGAAAGGAAGATGATCACTAAGTCAAATAAAAGAAAGGAAAATAAACTGTCAACTATAGAGGACAAGAAATGGAAAAGTTTTTTTTTGATCAAAATCTAGTAAGCGGAATTGGTAATGATTCCAAGATCATCTTTTGGAAAATTAAATTTGGAAATATCATTTGAGGATGATGAAAATTTTTTGCTTATTTTTGACTTGAATTTGGAGAACGAGCCTGTGCTTTGTATCTGGTCATTCAGCAAACTCTGATTTTGCAATATCACAGTGTCTGAATGCGAATTTAGCGCATTTGCTGGGCTTTCTATAATTTCAAAATTTAGAATATCATTTAATGCAGATTCATAGTTTTCCTTAGATAGATTTCTTGAGGAATTCAACTTCTTGCTGAATCCCGGACTAATAGGATTGTTTAAAGAAAATCTTTGCTGCATTCTTTTCAACTTTTTCTCTTGTTGCAATTTAAAGAATTGAGAATTCTCATTTTCTATCGATTGATTAGAGGAACTTCCATACAGAAAATCTCCTACAAGATCTGCAGAAAAAGTCTTGGGATACACACTTTGCTCAATAGTGCTGTAGCTTAAATTTCTGCTATGGTTGATGTTTCTATCTCTTGAATTGGTTTGGGCTTCGAGTAGTGCAAAAGAAGATTTGTCTGAGGTTTCATCTTGCTTGGTTGGAGTTTCGAGTGCTGAGAAGTTGTTTATTTTGTAATAGTGTGCAATTGGGGATGCCGGAGTAGTGGCAGCTTGTTTAGAGAATACCGTGCTATGTTGTGCTGGGGGCGTGGTAAATAGGGAATCTTCAGTAGCGTTTATTGGTGGAGAAAAAACCATATTTTTGCTGTCATCAGGAAATGCAGTGGCATTGTGAGTGGTCTTAATGGTATTTTCAGTGGTCTTAATGGTATTTTCGGTGGTATTGTGAGTGGTCTTAATGGTATTTTCAGTGGCATTATCAGTGGAATTGTCAAAACTGTCTCCTCGGTAACCTATATTGCCAACGCAGTCGTCGCTGGCAATTGGGAAAACGTCGTGAGAGAGCACGCTCTCTGAAGTGTTTGCAGCCTCAACGGTGTTTTCAGTACATGCAGAAGATGGACGAAAACTTGCTGTATTGGAAACGACAGTGGTATTAGGGGGCACATGCTCATTTTCGGCAGCGAAAGTATTGTCAACTTTAGCATCGTCAATGATACCCGACTGTGCCTTGCGACTGGCATTCGCAGGGCCTATATGAAAATCGTCGTCGTCCAAGATGGTGATTCGTACCTTGGTAGGGATTCTTCTTTCTGAGTCAAAGTCGCTGAATTCAGAGTTTTCCTCGGTAAAAACCTTAAGGTCCAGCGACAAGGAGTCAGAAGAACTGCTGTCATGGTAAAACATTTTGTGGATCGCCAGCAAAATTATACGAATGTTTGTTCAGACAAAGGACCAGTCAAGGCTTGAAATATTAAGACAGACCTATAAACGCTTGAATTGAATTACTTGAAGCAACAAATATAATTTGCCCTTATCGTTTCTGCTTTTTCCTCTTATTGATAGTTTATTTCAGAGCAATTACACTGCGAGAAGTAGAATTTTTCATCTTTTTTTTTTTTTTTTTTTTTATTTTTTTATAATCAAAGTTTCGTGAGATGTAACTATAATGCACAGTATTGTTATTAATAAGACAAAATTTTAAAGTGCGTGTATTTTTATATATTGTGGTAAATCCTCTGCTTTTTACGGTAAATTTCTATTGTGCATTGACAATAACAAAAAATTATGCATAATCCGCGATGCATCTGAGATGATGGTCCTGCACCTAAATTCAGACGGTGCTAACCACCAATGTTATAGGCGGCACAGTGGCTTGCAAACAATTTAAACAGTAATTTTAGTTTTACTTGGCTCAAAAGGAAGAGAAGAAGACATAGCGAACCAGGAATTATGTGTAAAAGTTTTAGAAAAAAAAATGGTGCAGAGTATTGAGTCTGTATTGGTGAGTATGTTTCGATGTTTTTCTCTCGGTTATGGTTGTATTTATATGTGTCTATTAACAGAGTGTTACTGCCGATTAAGCATTTCTGTTGGCTAGCTTGCCACTGATTATGTGTCTCTGTGCCGGCTAAGGGCTATGTATATTTAATATTTTTGTGTCAAGTAATAAAAAGAAAAATAATCAACACATAAATGCAGCCCAATTCGGTAGCCGCTCCGCATGATTAAGGCACTACTCAATAGCGAGGATGATATCTGCAACGTTGACAGTAATAGAACGTTTGCTTGCACAATAGAAGGCGCCAGACTAGCTTGCCCGACCTTCAATGTTGAATAATACTTATATTGTACCTTGAAAGAATAACCTGCAAAAGATAGAATAGAATGTAAGTACACAAAAAAATAAAAAGAAGAACAGGAAAACGCTCTAAGAACAACAAACAGAGAAGAAGAATGAATGCTGAAGATTAAAAAACATTGTGACATTTAGCTTTACTGGGTATAGAGGCAGCAGTTTTGTTTAATGTTTTGTTTGTAACTAACAAGACTTAGCTGTTTTGGCTTACACATGTTTTTGCTTTTTTATCTGTATCATCCTTTCGCATTACAGTTATTTTAGTTGATGTTTTAGGTTCTAATTGCTTTTGAATCTTAGTTTATTGGTTCTTATGAATTTTTAATTTGCATGTGTGGCAACACATGGCTTGTTAACAGCACTGGTCAATTCCGTTGCTATGTCGACCAGTATCGTCACGAAGACCGTTTTTGTAGGAGACACAGTAATTGTAGTTGATATCGAAAAAGCCAAATGTTTACGAAAGAAAGTCAAAAAGAAATGTAACAGCCAAGCTAAGCTCCATCATTTTTGTTATATTTCAGTACAATCATCTGAAGCAGCTCCACTTTGATTGAGTAATTTGTATCCAGAAAGAGGTCTTGAACTTGAAATAAAATGCGCAACTTTTTATGCACACGCCTATTTCAGCTCAATGCACTCCATAAATATCTCCATGCCAGGGACTAATATTTCTGGTTTTTCAACATGAGAAGTGCTATAAGTTATTGAAAAAAAACTTAGCATCTCCATAACTTTAAGACTTTGTTCTGCATTCTTATACTTATATTGATTGTTTGTTTCTAAGCTCAATTTTTTTATTATAGACTATTTTTCCCAACCTATATTTTTCTACGAATAATTGGTTTTACGAAAAATCTTTTATAATAAAAATGTTTATTTTCCATTTACTACAAAGTAAACTGGAAACAGTAAGGGTTTGCGTAAATAAATCTGATCGGTACATAATAGGGTTGAAAAAAAAGAGAAAATGATACAAAAATATAAATTTTCAATTTAACGAGCGCATTTTTGAATCAAACCTGTTGTTGTGCAGCATCCTCACGTTCTTGTGCACTAAGAGACTCATTAGAACTAGTCATTTTGAAGTGGTTTACTTCTCCATGCAAATCTTCTGCCAAGTCTTCTAAAGATCTTCTTTTTGTCTCTGGAATCAATAAAGTAGTAAAAATACCTAACAACATAAACAAAGCAAAAATTTCCATTACATGTGGTAAGAAACAGTTCTTCTTGTCAGGAGCACAACCATGATTCTGCAATGTACCAATAGTTGTTTGGGCAATGATTGCACCAACTTTTCCCAGGGCTGCTGAAATACCGTGTGCACTGGATCTGAATCTTGATGGGAAACATTCACCTGGAACAATGAAAGTGGTGGTGTTAGGACCAAAATTTTGGAAAAACTGGGCAAGAATATAGAACGCCAAAAGACCGTTCGTACCCAACTTGTGATATGCAAATCCTAATATACAAAAGATACCAGTAAGAATAATAAAAGAAACAAACTGAATTGGTTTACGACCAATTGTATCAATCGTGAAAACAGTAAACCAGTATCCTGGGATAGAACCAGCACAAATAAGAATCAAGTTACCAGCAGCTGCATTGTAAAGACTATCATAAATGTTTGGGGAAGAGGCGTAACCGATTGTTGACAAGATCGAAGCAGTGTTAAGACCAAGCCCATAATAAGCAACATCTAAAGTAAACCATGATCCAGCAGTTCCAATAAGAATTTTCAAATGTTTCCATTGAGAGAAATGTGCAATGAATGTGGCGGAACTAGCTTTTACAGGAGCCCTATTGTCAAAACTAGAACCACTGACATTTGCAGATACTACATCGACCGCTGGTTCCTTTGGTGCAATGGAATTACCGGAATTGTCAACTTCTTTCTGTGTAGCAGCATTAATTTCGGCATCGGTTTCTGCTGCATATCTTGGTGATTCTGGAATGGTTAATCTGAAATAAAGTGCCAAACAGGCTGGAACACATCCAAAGCCAATAATGAGTCTCCAAATAGTATCCAACGCTTTTATACATTGATGGTCACATTCAGCATAGCTATTGGCATTTTTCAAAGAATCCTTATATCCAACAATAGAAATCAAGGCAACGAGACCAGCAAGTAATTGACCCCAGCCCTGATTAGCGAAAACTGCACCCATAATAGCACCTCTCCATTTGACGTTCGAAAATTCAGAACTCACGACAGAAGACAATGGGTAATCCCCACCAATACCAATTCCCATGATGATTCTAAAGAACGTGAAAATTGCAGTAAAACTAACCGCGGATGATTCACCAAGAAGCACCTGGATCAAACAACACACAATCATAACTATAAGCTCTGTACCATAAATAGCTTTACGGCCAAGTATATCAGCAAGAATACCAAAACCAAATTGGCCAATGACAGTTCCAACCGAAGTGGAAACCTTGAGTAAAGTTTGGGTCGAAGAAGAAGCATTTCCCTTGTAAAATACATAAACAAGGGGTGACATAGCCATGTTAATAGCAAATATATCATAAGCATCAGTAAGAAAACCTACACCAGCAATCAAAATTGTGCGGACATGAAGCCATGAGAAATCAGCGTTATCAACCTTGTGCAACGCAAGTCTTCTTCTCTCAACTGGGTCTTCAATGTGAGCAAAATCGTTTAAGAAATTGTGGAAAGCAGCATTACCACCCAGGGTGAGGTTGGCTTCTTTGTTGACAGTTGGTTGCTCAAATTCGGCCATTTTAATTGTTATTTTCTACCTTCTTTTTTTTTGTAACAGTTTGAATGTTGCCAATGCTAATTTCAAGCAAAGTACTCAGAAGCTGATTGTTTATTTTCAAAGGGGTCAAGTACTTAATCACAAAAAAAATCAAGTTTAAACATCAAGACTCCGAGGAGTATTTATACAAAAATGTAGAAACTGATCTTTGAATATTATTGTTTGAAGTCATTGACAAGAAAATTGTGAATCATTAATATTCTTCATAAGAAAGAAAATTAATACTTGAATATAATGTGAAAATTTTACTAAAAGAGTAGTTGTAGTCAGAAAGTTAAGGTTTTTCTTTTTTTAAAAAAAAGGCATAGAAAATGTACTATTTTACAACCATGTGATCTATAAAGGATGCTGATACTCTAAAAAAACAATAAATAAGAAGACACGCCTATTACCTGATCTGGTAAACAGATGGTATAATTTAGAATAAGTAAATGACAAGAAATGTTAAACCATAAATTGATCATCGGTGGATGTTGGTTGAAGGATAAAATGTACGAATAGTCACATTGTGCCAAGCTACTTTGTACTAAGCAAACGGCTGAGCAGCATCACTAGAATAAAAAGAAATAAAATTTCAGTTCTGTGAGCCAAGTTATTTTAAGTGAAATTTCTTGTCTGCCGACGAAAAAAAAGCAAAAAGAAAGCAAAAAAAAAAAAAAAAGCAAGAAAAAAAGCTTTTTGAAAAGTATAAAAATGAAAATATATCCATCAGTACATGTAAAAATCATTGCACCTTTGAACTATAACTCCTCACGCCATAACATTTTCAATCTTAACACTTCAACCCTTGCATTTTGTAATTATTAATTGTGTAAACCTATACACAAAGCGTGTAGTTACCCGGAGAAACCACTTTCAATCTGAATTTTTCAATTTTCATTAAAAGAAAATTTTTTTTTTTCAACAAAGAAGCGATCCAATCATACATCAATATTCCTTTCCTAATACAGATACTGTGTATATTATATGGGTTTCACAACAGTATTTCCGATAGTTGTCTCTGTTCCACTCCTTGTATCACAAAAGTTACCAAAAAGTTAACGAAAAAAGGTACAAAATGAGACCTGCGCTTTGTAATAGCCATAAGAAGGTGCTTTCTAGTCTTCTATTGAAGCGTGATCTTTCGCAATCTTTGGCATCCAGAGCTTCAGAAAACCTTGCTAGTAAGCCAAAGACTTCCTCCAGCAGATCTAAACCTCACAGCGATGAGCTCTACGCCAATCCAAGCAGCTGGGTAGGATTATCATCTGACAAGATTTTCCAATTATACGAAGAACGTGTCTTGAAGTTGGGTTCCAAGTACACAAAATGCGAAGAAGAATTGAGAGCCCTTTTGAGCACCTCGAAAGACACTGGTGTCTCCGCTGCGGAAATTAGCAAGGTTTACAATCTCAAATCCTCTTCCAAGAATGTTGCACATGCTGACGAATTAATTGCCAACAAGATGTCTGGTATCAGTTTATTTTCTGACCCATCCTTAATTCCTTTTGAATACGATGAATACTCCACTACAGCACAAGATTTGATTGAACAGCACCGTCATACTAGAAATTATAATAGAATTGCAGCCTATGAGTTGCCTTTGTTGGCCAAGTTCCGTCAAGAATACAAACCAAGCAAACCAAGCAACGTATTAAATGTAAGATATACAAATTATATTGGAGAGGAGCACCCTTCTGAAAAAAAGGTTGTAATCAAGGCAAACTTCGACGAATTTTCCAAGGAAATGAAGCTTAATGAACAACAGCAACATAAATTAAAATTGATCTTGGGTGCCAGATATGATTTGATAAGAAATGAAATACATATGTCTTGTGAAAAATTCAAGTATCCTACTCAAAACTACAAGTATTTACTTGTGCTTTTACAAAAGATCTTGAAAGAAGTTAAAGAAATAAAGAGAGACGGTGTTGAGGATTACACAGATCTTCCTTTGGACACTAGAATATACGCTAGAAAGTTGAAACACTTGGCTAAAAAACAAAAAATCAATGCTTTCCCTGAAGAATGGATAAGACCACAAGATGCCCCAGTGGAAAAGAACGATTTGAATAGCATTTTGGAATCTTTGAAACAGAGAGATCAAAAGTGAACAAGTTCATTTTTGATTGATCACAACAGCTGTATATACACATTGATAAATTATTAAACAATAAATAAATAAACCTATAAAATAAGTAATTATTTAAAAGACAAAAGCTAAAAAAAAAAAGTAATTGTAATTTTTTATTTTTGTGCTACAAATATTTGAGCAGCTTCATTTTCTCCTTCAAACTATCACCCACAAGAAACTCACCCATTAATCTAGATCTCTCTTTTTCCGTTGATCTGCATTCTTCCGTAAGTCTTTTTATAAATAACTTTATACTGGTTGATTCCGTTGTCTCTTCTGGGCACTTAATGATCATATTTGTAATATTTTCCCGTACATCAGGCTCTAAATCTTCAATAACTTCATTTCCAATTGCCTCATTATTAACTAAGGCACTAAAAGCCAAATTGTCATATCCTTTTAAACTTTTTTCGTTGTATTCCCTTTTCAAGTAGTCACTGACAATAAGCTTTACCATTTCAGTATCTAGTAGCTCTTGCGATTTATTATTTTTTGTGGTTCTATATTGAAGTAACTGCTTGATCGTTTGCTTCGGTTTCTCAATTACCGGAATTGGCAAATGCTTCTGTATAGCAAGAGACCGACTATTTAGCTGCCTTTGCATGTCGACTTTCTTTTTAAGAATCAATTGATTAGCTAGTATTCCTTTATCCTCTAAGTAACTTTTTTCCGCAACCAGTACCTTATTTTTTTTGTTTTTTTCACTATCTCTTTCATCACCACTATTGTCCTCATCCACTATAACTTCAAAGTCATTTTTAGGTAGTGGCAAATTCTGGAAACGCTTCCTTAATACAGATGATAACTTCTTTAGGGACTTTTTCATTTGTGAATTTTCATTACTTTTCTTTTTATTGATCAACGAAGTCCTATCAACATCGTTATTACTCTGTAACTTTTGCTCTTCGTTAACTTCCTGCTGTTCTATTCTTCTTGCTTCTAACAATGCATTTTCAAGGTTCGAGAACTTGATTAGTTCCTTACTGAACCGCTGCAATCTTGCATCCTGACTTTCAAATAATTTAGTTCTCAAGTATTCGTTTTCATCATCAGTTTTGTTCAACTTTACTTCATCAAATGAGATATTCAATTGTTTCAAATATTGACGAACTAATTGATCTATAGGAAAGCGTTTCTCTTTAGAAGATGACAAAGTCAATTTCTGCAGCGTGTATGCTTCCTTATCCTCAAATATCTGTTCCTCCATTTCTGACTTTTGCTGTTTCTCACTATCCTTTTTTTGTTTTTTGTCATTTTTCTTTTCTTGCTTTTCATTATCCTCTTTAGTTAATTTTCTTTTTTTCTGCAAAGAATCTCTGAACTCTTGCAAGTTTTTTTTGTCTTTATTATCCTCGCTGATCGTATCATACAAACCTCCAGTACTTTTGACTTCAAATGCAATATCTTCATTGTAATCCATTTGGTTTGATTTCTTCTTTTTGGCTGACGTAGAAGTTGCACTGGCGCCCATACCAACATTTTTCAATTCTCTTCGCTTTTGCAATAGTGCAACTCTTCGACTTTGTGCCAACATTCGTTCTCTATTTTTCCGCTTGGCTTTTTGACCTTGAGTATTTGCTAATCTGGCTCTGGCTTCGCTAATCATTTCTCTTTCCTCGTCATCCATCTCCAATGCATCAGGTCTAGCAGCTATCAGTTCCGGTACAGCTTGACTGTTCGTTTTCAACAAGGCAGCCTTTGTTTTGTCTGAAATAGCAGCAGATCCTTCAGCTTCCTCAAAATTCACATCATCGAGAAGCCTCTGATATCTTTCGACACATTGATTAGGCGTTCTTCCTATAATAGGGGCGATGGTCTGCCATTGGTTTGGAAGTATCTTTGCTAGCGATAACAACTTTTCATCTTCTTTCACAGACCATTCCGACTTGTTAACTCGTGGAGACAACCAGTTGAGCCATCTAGATTTACACTGTTTTGCTGTTTTCCTATTGAGCAATGAAGAACATCTCAGCCATTGAGTTAATCCATATTTTGATACTGCTGCCTTAAGAATTTCGTCCTCCGCGTTTGTCCAAATACCGCCTCTGGTATACATGGACATTTTCAAACAAAATTCAAATTCTTTTTACTGATTTAAAGAATTTCTTTCTCTTTTAAAGAAAGATAGGAATAGTCTATCGTTCAATCAAACATTTCTGATTGTTATATTCTATTTAACATATAATTTAACTAGGACATCTTATTTCATATTCATGTGAGTTTATCATGCATATATGGTTACGTGCGATGCTAATAATAAGGTAAATCAGACGATTAATTCTAGAAATTTCTAAAACTAAAAGAAAGTTTGCAAGGGTAAAATACAGACATGCAATACTTCATGATTATTACATAAACAGTCACAGATGCCAAAATCCTTATGAGCAACAACATCCTGCCGAGGAATTCCAAGGGTAAAGTCAATTTTGTTTTTAACATGGTAAAGAACAAGGAATACTTAAAGATATAAAATTGGAAACTAGAAGGATCATGCCACAACAACAAAGAAATCAGCAAGTCCTGCAGGGATCCCAGACCATACCACAAGATGAGAGCAATGAACTTCCAGTGCTTCATCTTACAGCCACTCATTCAGATGAACAGCAGGAGGATGGGGCCACCACAAGAAGAGTACGCTGGAGTGAAGATACAATAGACAACGAGCTTATGAACAAAAAGAAAAGCAAGATTTGCTGCATTTTTCATCCTAACTCTATGGACTACGAGGAGGAATCAGAATCTAGTGATAGTGGTAGCAGTAGCAGTAGCAGTAGCAGCAGTGGCGAAGAAGATAATGGAAATGACGGTATTGAGGATTACAACAGAAAGAAACTAAAAAAAAGAGACAACAGCAAAAAAAAGGTTAAAAAAAACAAAAATCCTGAAGCTCACAAGCATTGCTGCCATGATCATGAACATAAGAATGATCATGAACATACGAATGAACTGGAGCATAAGCATGAAATTGAACATGAACTTGAACATGGGGTCGAGAATGACCAGGAAGAAAAAGAAGAAGAGTATCAAGCACCTTTGCCCAATGCTTATGAGTATCAACCGAAGTTCAGACGTGTAAAGGAACTCGAAGGTTCCGAGAATACGAAGGAATAGAGTTGATCGCAACACACACAGCTTCATTAAAATTGTTTTATATTTCTCATCTTTAGATTCATCCTAATGTGTATTGTTAGCTGAAACCATGAATTTATATATTTTCTCGAAAAAAAATTATACATTTAAGGCTTCTCATGTTTGTTAAATATCAGATTTCTATTTTTATTTAAGCAAATCCTTTCACTATTTTTGTTTAAATCTTTATTTATACACTAATTAATAAATCAAGCAAACATTTTCGGATATGCTGTTTCATAGAGTAACAGAGATTGATAAATCTCACTCTTTTGTAAGCGTGCAACTTTATACGTTATAACCGTAAAAAAAAAAAGAAAATATTGATTTATAAATAAATGTTAATTATGAATCACAGATCGTAACATATCTTTTCTTTATATCTCCTTAATTTATCTTCATATTATCTCTACTTAAGAAACACCCTAAGTAATTGTCTTATTGTTGGCTTCTATCCTGTGTCCAAGTCTATTCTGCATTGCAAACTAAATATCATGAGCGGAATTGCTGGAAAGTTGGTGGCCGTGGCATTAAGACAGGTGGCCAAGCCGATTTCCGTATGTGTCAGATTATTTGATGAATTCAAGCTCATCCAGTAGTATTGTACAAGAATCATAAAACTAACTTAATATAATTCATTTTTTGTTTTTGTCTAAATTTTTGTGCAGTTGATTATAAAATCACAAGTTATGCAACATACCGCTTTCAGAAAGGGCTGTATTAATATAGCTCAAAAGTTACACTCTTGGGATGTAAAACTTCGGATGTCATTATTAGGGCAAAACACGACAAAAGTACGTCCCTTGAATGATAGAAAGGCTATTGAAGATGGTGCTACATTTTTAGCGGAAGGTTTTGTATTCTCTGTGGGGTCGCTGATAATTTTATATGAAGCCTACAAAGCAAACAAAAAACTGAAAATCCGGACAGAAGCAATAGAAGATGACATCAAAGCATTGCAAGATGAGATTGAGTATTTGAAAAATAAGTTATCAGAAGCTTATCTACTAAAGTTAGATGATTATCAGTTACCAAAAGACCTCAAGCCGAAAGTTTTAAGACAAAAGTTAAGGGGAGCAATATCTGAAGACGAAGACTTTGATGTTTCAGAAACTACAAGGGAGGAATTGGAGAGCTTAGAGAAGAAATATTCAGCTTTGATTGCTGCCGACAAAGCTGATACAAGTTCCAACAATATTAAGGTGAATGCCTTTAAGAATACAACTTCAACTGGTGCTGCTACTACTGTAGAAGAAAAATTTGAGCAGCCTGTCCAGGGTTCAAATAAAAATTCAGAAAATGATTCTTCAAGTTAGCAACCTAGGAAGAAATAAATAATAATAAAAAACTTTTGAAATAATAGAGCTTGTCAATTTTTTTTTAGAATATACCTTGTATATATGGACTATTTATTTTAAGAAAATAAAATACAGCAGAAAAACTTGATTTGATACTTTTCTTCTTTCATTAATAACAATTTACCAGGATATAGAATGATGAATAATGTATAAGTATTCGGTTTTTTCGATCAAATTTCAATTTTTTTTTAAAAAAACAAGGAAAAACTTTTTTTCAAAATTTTGTAACTTTAGAAGTGTTGAACTCAAAAACGATTTAATAGTTACACTTGCGTATTATGTTAGACAGTTTTCTAGTTTGCAAATTAATACAAGTTTCACTTGAATTTACTTGGTGAATCATAGAATTTTATGAAGAAATCGATAATATGAAATATTTTTTTTTTTAAAAAAAAAAAAAGAATTATAAAACAGAAATATTTTATATTAATTGTTATAGGATCCAGTTATTATTTAAATTAAATTATAATGAAAAGATCGATGAATCTATTTTTGATATTTTGATTAAACGTTAAGAAATTGAAACGTTGAGACAGACTTCATTCAAACATTGTGTTTTACACAAATAAAAATACCAAGTCATTTCTGGTTTTCTAAGCCTTTGTATAATTTTTCCTAGAAAAATTTGTTTGTTTGCTTAATTCAATAATTACATGAATATATATATAAAACAGAAACAATTTTTGGAAAGTAATAACGAGCAGAAATGTTTTTCATTAAAAAATATCAACAAAAAGAATAACCTAAAAGAGAAATAAAAAATAATTTAAAAAGTTTGCTTCAATAATTAACTAATCGAACATAAAATAAGGGTAAATAATAATTTAATAATAGAAAACAGCCTGCAGCAATGCAGCGAATTTTAAACGAGTCTAGGCTTTTTTAATAAATTACTCTCCAATATATCATTAACTAACAACCGACTGCCACCGATAGAACTACTGCTATTATTAGCATTACTAACACTATTCATATTACTATCTATATTAGGGTTAGGAACTTTACCGAGTATCGAAGGAGACAGCTGAAGAGACTTTTGTTGTAGCAGTGATCGTTGTTGTTGTTGTTGTTGTTGTTGTTCTTGCTGTTGCTGTTGTTGTTGCAGCAGTTGCAGCTGTTGCAGTTGTTGCGGCGATTGTTGTTGTTGATGCTGCTGCTGCTGCTGTTCGGGTTGTTGCAGTTGCTGCAGTTGTTGTTGCAGTTGTTGCTGTGCTAAAGGAACCCTCTTTTTCAAATGTTTTTCTAAAATTAAATAGAGATCTTGTCTAGTAAATGGTTTTGCTAAAATATCACTCATACCATGTCTGAGATATGCCATTAGGTCAGAATCATCAATATTACTTGTCATTGCAATTATCGGTGTCGTAGAATCGAAATTTCTAATAATTGAAGTTGCTGATGCACCATCTAAATTAGGCATAACAATATCCATCAAAACTAAATCATATTTTCTTTTGTTGAGAACAGAAATTGCACTCAATCCGTCGGTAACAATTTCAACGGTGCAACCATATTTCAAAAGAAATTTACGACATAATTGTAAACAAACTGCATCATCTTCTACCAAAAGAATATGGAAAAGGCCTGTAAATGGTGGAGGTAAGTTCATTTGATCTAATGATTCATCAGAAGTGTTGGTAGTTGAAGTAGATGTAGCTGCAGCAACGCCATTATTTGTAGAAGACAATGTCGGGTTATTTGAAACCATAGCAGAGTTTTCAATAACTTGATTACTCAAGTTATTACTTGAGGAGCTACCTATAAGTTTGCCAGCCATATTGTCATTGTTATTATTAGCAGATCCAACAGGCATGGATCCACCTGCCATGCTGTTGTTAACATTGCCGATAATGTTTGTAGCGGTAACCACATTATTAGCATTATTGTTCTTGCTATGAAGATTATTCACATTTGGAGGAGTAACAGTCGAGTTCGAGACGCTAGAATGCCCAGAAATAGTAGAGCTACCATTCGTATTAAACCCATTATGGTTTGGCGCAAGTGTAGAAGAGAGTAACTTTTGATTACCAGCAACATCCGTCTGGTTTGCATTAGATGAGCTAACTGACGGATTCATAATTTGCGACTGCTGGTGTTGCGGTTGTGACATTAAAGGCATATGAGAACCGGGCAATGATGAATGTTGAATTATTGTGTGTGGGAACGTTTGGGCGTTTGCTTCTAATTTGATGAGAGAAGGGCTATTTTGTTGTTGCAGTTGAAGTTGCAGCAATGGCTGTTGAGATATAATAGGGAGACTGAAATTAGGGATTTTAATTCCAGATGCGGACAAAGATTGGGTTAAGGAGATAAAAGCACTTTGGTACTGAAGATTGATTTGAGTGACATGAGAAATACTATTCAAAAGATCGGCATATCGATCACTCAATGTCTTGAAATCAGCTTTCAAATTCAAATTTGCATTTTCCAAATCTTTTAATTTATTATTGATATTTTCGATTTCCTCAGAAGAACCTGTATTCTCATTAGTAGCTGGAAGTTTTTTTCTTTGGGTAGAGGATACTTTTCTCTTAATGTTGTCTAAAGCATCTATATTATTAATTTTGAAATCTGGATGTTTAAACTCCCAAGCTGAATCTCCGTAATTCTTAGCTGCTTTGTCATCGGCAGTTTGTTTAACTTTATGAAAATCATATTTGTTCAACTGTCTGACAAAACTCGCAAAATTTGAATGCTTGAAATGATTAGGCAAAATAAATTTTGTAAATTCATTATTGTCCAACACGACAAAACTTTCGCCGGAGTCAGTCCATCTCACTACATCCCTATAATCTTGAATTTCCAACATTTGGTATAGCTTTTTCACAAAATCAGTTGACATTTTCTGCTTGACAGGCTTTGCCGCGTTGATGTCTGACGAAGAATTTGGGAATGTGTTATTATTAACATTAGTGTTGCTATTCTGGCTCTTAGAGTTAGTTGCAAGGCCAGTATAAGATGTTTCTGAAATAGAAAAGGAATTAGTAGCAGTCCCGATGTCTTCACTAGAAGCCATGTTATTTTATTGATGATTCTTTTCAAATTTGTACCGAATAGATGTTGAAAATGCACTTGGTATTTAGAAAAAAAACATCACTTTCTTAAAGTTTGCAACTAAAGAGGAAGAATGGCCAAAAATTGGGTTGAATATGAGCTAGAGGAAGCCAAAGTTGCCTGGCTCTTTTTTGGGAAAAAAATAAAAAACGAAATGTAATAAATAAAATAGATATTGAATGACAACAGAAATATCAAATGTGACAAATCTTTGAGTTCAGGATGAAAAATGTAACTGGTTTTATTCTTATTTCAAAAAAACCTTTTAATCTATGTTATTCAGGATAGCTGATATATATATATAGATGTGCTTTACTTCTTATAGATCATTAGATTCGATATATTCAGATAGTATAATACCGAGTTTTGATTATTATGGTTTTACTGTTTTTCTTCTAGAATTATGTTGGATTTTTTTTTATGCTTATTTTTTTAATTTGTCCTCGTTCCTAATTTTGGGCGCTGTTACCATTATGTGTTTGCTGCCCGCACACAACACATTAATGCACAGCCCTATCGCAACAATAAGAGTCCTCTTATTAGAATAAAGAAGAAGAGGAAGACGAGAACTACGATGAGGAGATGACTGTGATACAAAGAGAAAAAGCTAAAGACATTTCATACTGCAAAATTTTCAGGATAGGTTGTTGTTGAGACAGGTTAGAATTAGAATTCAACTGGAAGGATTGTAGAAACTTGTGGACAATTTCTAAAAATTTGATGGATATGCCAACTTTAACTTGTTTTAAAACGATATGATTTAGATACAATAAATACGGCTTACATACAGTTTTCAGATAACCTAAAATATATGATAAACGGTCTGAAAACTGGATTTATCCAGAAAATGATAGCTTTCTGAAAGTAGATTCATTTTTTAATGTACGAGTCGGCGAATCTCTGGTGGTATGTAGAGCACTAAAGGAATTTGCGTTTAGAAAAACACAAACATGCAAGATATGCACACACACAAAGGAAGGAATTGCAACGTCCGATATAATTGGTCAAAACAAATCTTTGTCTATTAAAATTTGGCAATCATGTACCGAATTGCTGTTCTATCGCATAATTGACCAATTCACATTATGACGTAACTGACCAGGTTGGAGAAACATCTGATATCATCACAGGAAGCTTGGAACATGATGATATCAATAGTTTATTCGAGAAAAAAGGCAACATTGAGATAATTTTCTTTAAATTTTAGATAAGTCGAAGCTACCAACAAATGATAACTATCAACTCTACTTGTTAATTAGTAGTGCCAGGCAATAATTTCCAGGTTCTACAAAGAATACTGCACTACATCAATCTATAAAAAATCGAATATACATATAGGTAACAGCTATACGCCAAAGAAAAAAAACAAATAGTAACAATTAGTGAAAAAAATAGGAAAGTGAACAATAGCTTAGAGAGAGATAGTAAAAGTAAAAAATAGAAAAATATTACAGAAGTGCCAAGTTCCAGCAATCACACCAAGTCAACATCATATTCGTCGTCGCCATAATGTGATCTAAGATGGCCGTCATCGATGTCCATAATATCTTCATCATCGTGGTGATCTACCATCATTTCTTCATCTTCATCAATAACGTTTTCATCTGGTGCATTAGGATTACCTGGTAAAACAGACCCAGGGCCTTTATGGAAACTTTTCTTGTAAGTTCCGACATAATTTTCGTTTTCCAAAAGAGCAGGATCTACATAAGTGAAACCATTAAAATTGGCCTGAAGACCTGGACTTAGTGGCGTTGAAACCAATCTGTTTTGATTACGCTGTCCCAACAAATGTGCTCCCACATTTTGTGTGAATTCTGGGTCAAAGTTACTAGTATCTAACTCACCAGTCACATGTGGTCTAAATGGTGGAGGGATTCTCTTTTGTACAAGCAATTCCCAATCAATATCATCAAAAAATGGATGTGCTTTTAATTCTTTGGCATCGCCCTTGGAACCTAGTCTATGGTTTGGGTTACGGTTCAACAATCCTTTAACAAAAGATCTACCAGCCGGCGATAAGGCATCTTTTGGAAACTTTACTTTACCGTAAGCAATATTCTTATACATCTGTTGTACAGAGTCTGCATAAAATGGAGACCAACCACAACACATTTCAAATATAAGCACACCCAATGACCAAAAATCGACCATTTTATTATAACCATTTTCATTAAGTAAAACTTCTGGAGCCAAATATTCAGTCGTACCGCAGAAGGTTTTGGCAGCAGTTTCTTCATCTTCGTCGTCATTATGTAAACTCAATTTACTTAAACCAAAATCACATAACGCAATATGACCGTTAGCATCCAATAATATATTTTCTGGTTTTAAATCTCTGTAAATAATACCTTGGTCATGCAAATGTTCCAATGCACAAACCAACTCAGCAATATAAAATTTAGTACGGTCTTCGCCAAATTTTCTTTCATTTTGCAAATGAAAAAATAACTCACCACCTGCCATATAATCGAAAATAAAATACAAATCATTAGGAGTTTGGAATGTGAATTTAAGTGGCACTATAAAAGGTGATTTGGCAGCAATCAAGATATTTCTTTCCCCAAAAGTATGAGCAATTTCCTTTTTTTTTGCAATATACTTCTTGTCCAACACTTTCATGGCATATATTCTGTTGTTATCCTTCTTACGAACTTGAAAAACCTCACCAAAAGTACCTTTACCCAACATTTTGATAATATCGAAATCATCTGGGCCATAATGTCTCTTTTGAATAGGACTGAAGTGGTATTCAATTTGAATTTTACCTCTCGACATTGAATAATCTTCGCTGAGTAAGTCATACCAGCCGCAGTGGTTTTTACCAGAAATTGTATCTGGTTTCAAAGTGACTTTACCGAGAAACATATCAATTGCACCATCATAAACGCATATTTCCAATTCAGAATTGGCATCAGTGACATCGAAAGATGCCTGATGATACCACTTAGGGTTCGAAGCATCGATAGTTGTTGAAGAGGTATGCATGAATTGGTTAGATGATTGCCTAGAATAAATTGGTCGGTTGCTACTGATATTTCTGGAAGCCGAAATACCATTAGAAGAGCCCTTTTTTTTAGAATAGTCATAAATGCTGATACCGTTATGCTCTTCATCCTTTGGAACTGCAGTAATGGCTTCTGCGGTTTCATATGTGCAAACAACATAAGGCTTGGAAGTTGGAGCTAAATTTAGGCCTTGAGCACGGGCAATTGTGACTTTAAGTACACCACGAGGAATATCAGGTTGTTCTGTATCAATTTTCATTGCCTTTATCGAATTAGTAACTGCAGCCTTGGAACTTTGAATATTGCTGAATAATGCTTGGTTATGGTTATATGCTTCCAGTTCAGCAGATGAGTACTGCAGTTGTTGATGTTGTTGTTGATGTTGTTGTTGATGTTGTTGTTGATGTTGTTGTTGATGTTGTTGATGTTGTTGATGTTGATGTTGATGTTGTTGTTGTTGTTGTTGTTGTTGTTGTTGATGTTGATGATGTTGTTGATGTTGATGGTAAGATGGATCTTGCTGATACTGTTGTTGTTCAAATGTTGGGCCTAAAGAACCTTGGATAGAGGTATGACCGTATGCGTTCGAAGTATTGATAGAAGTGGTCGATGGAGTTGACACGATGTTGACCGGAAATTTTGAAGACATAAGAGGCATTTCGCTACTAGTCAGCTGGTGTTGGGCAGTAGTGGGTTGCTGCTGCCCCGGAGTTTGTTGGCCATCAGGATCTTGTGGGTTTCTGTTGAAAGAAAAGAAGTTTGAGAGTGCCATATCTTATGAATATGAGCGTATACAGACTGGTAGGATGTCTATGCTTGTGAACTTATCTTTTAAATAGTTGTGTTAACACTAAAAAATTGAAGATATTGACTTTCAAGTTAACCAACGATGACACCTTAATCTTTGTGACTTTAAAAAAATCGCGAGTAAAGATGAACAGAAATCTATCAGTGAAAAAGGAAATAATGAATCGTTGCAAAAACTATTAGCCGATTAGAATTCTCGATGATCTATATTGAATCAAGTGTGTTGCTACAAACTATTTTAGAAATGACCACAACAACGAGGAAAAAGAACTGACAAAAATCTGGTATAGAAACAAATCAAATAAAGCCTTGTTTTTGCTCAGTACAACAATGAAAGAGCTAGGAACTTCAATTAGGGATATTGTGCTAATTATCAATGTATATCAATCAAATAATCTCTTCAATAAGGATAATAAATGACTTCAGTGGCAAAATATAATTGAAAAATCTTGTTAACTTTTAAAGTTAATTTCAAAGAATGACAGCAAACCAACAATAATATCTGATAAATGACAATTAATTCAAAGTCTTTATTGATGGTTAAGGGAATTAATCTATAAATTGAAACGTAGAACAACTATCCTATTTATCTATAGCAATAATTGGTGGATTATCGGTATATATAAAGAAAAAAAGTACGTAGAGTTTGAGATTAGAGACAACTTGCAGTCAACAGAGAAAAAAAAAAAAAAAATTTTTCTTTCTTTTTTTTATTAGTTTCTTTTTTTTTTCTGCAGAAAAAGAACCATATGCTCACTCAATGTTAGTCTGCCGAGAAAGGAACGATAGAAGACGTTGTATAGATGTGGTGAGTCAAGTATAAAGAGCTGACGCAAAATGTATTGAATGAAGCTTTATAATTTTGGGATAGAGAATATTATTTATGGAAGATAACTTGAATTTGTTTGACAGAAAGAGCCTGTGGTAAATGAATAAATACTCATGCGATCTTGAACCCAGCAAGTTAGGGCTGAAAATGTAGAATAAGACTGAAGTACACTGGCAGGGTAATTTGTAATATACGATATTACTTGATATTGTTTAGCTTACTCATTACAAAAAGCGGGTCTTTCAATAAGAGTTCGTATTGTTACAGCTTTTATTGCTAGAATCCCAGCATCTTGATTATACATATGAAGCCATCGCTTTTCAATCTTTCAAGAAATTATCACTGTTCGTTTAATGACATCTTATTTAGCTGAAAAAAAAATTTATTTTTGAACACTAGGAAACTATACAAAAAACACAATAAGTAAATAATAACGAAAGCAGCAAAAAGTAGCCCGTTCACTGCCATACAAAAGCGTTGACAATCGGGATATGCTCGTAAAGAACCACGTTGTCATTTCCAATACTGAGAGCTTCATTATTGGTTAAACTAGGGAAGTCAATCCATAATTTACAACCTTCATCTAAGTTTTTACCATTGAGGCTTGCCAATCTGTACAAAAACGGTCTATCTTTCTTGTCTGTTAACTCAATATCCTCGGTAGTCAATTCTGAGTTAAGATGCTTCTTCATCTGTTCTGCTACGAAGTCTGCGGTGATATCGTTGTTAAAAATGTCGACCTTGCCAACCTCTAATTTCTCAAATTTCAAATTGACTCCATTGAAGTTAGGTGCCCAGAAATCGTTAGGAGCTAACCCTCTTGTGTTGGAAATTCTACTGCTTGCAAATTTTTTAGCATCAGTTACAATCAACCTATCCATCTGATTTAATCTGACGTTTTGCATGTCTCCAATATTTAATGAACTAAATGTGGTGTTAAATGTACGTCCACATTGCGCATGTCTAGTGTCACAATATTTCAGATAAAACTCTGGTTCCAATTCCAATTGAGAGTATCCCATTTTCTTTAATGGCTCAGGTGTCACTAAGGAATTATTGTGTGTATCATCAATCTCGTACAAACTTCTCCAACTCATCAATGGAGAGAAGATAAATTTGTCATTAAAGTTTTCAATAAACTCTTTGTCGTATTTCAATGGGTTCAATTCACATATTTCGTCTCTTAAACTGAGCTTTTCATCAACCGCCTTTAATCCAAATTTTTCAATGTTTCTCATTTTAACGTATCTCATCTTATGATCTATTATTAATTGATTGAAATTTACAGTATGTGCACTCTTTGATGTGTAATATTTCTTGATAATAATTAATGCTTCTTTAGGGGAAAACTTCTTGACAATATTTTGGAGTAAAGAACTATCATACATTTTTTCAATATGTCTCAATGAACGTTTACTGGACAACCAATCTCTGAAATTTTCTTCTCCGGTAAACATAGGAACGAAATCTTCGTCTTCAAGTTCGAAATCATCATCCTCTTCATATGCAATAGTATGTTCTTCGTCCAACCAAACTGGGTGAGCTTCCGTAGTGAAAATTATATTTGAATTTTCCTTATTTTTATGAATAGGATTCTCGTCATCAAACAATAAATAAAGATATTTCAAAGTTTCACTCATGGAAAAGCTTTCCATTCGATCGGAATGCTCCTGAGTGTAAATATTTTCAATTCCTGCAAGTCCACATTCGACTTTGAATCTTTTAACAAAATCTTCAAGAGCTCTAACACCAATTTGTAAATACAATGGGTCTTTCGTAGCACGATATAAATGATAACTGCTTTCAATATATTCTGGTCTTAATGGATACCATGCTAGCTGTAAATTTCCAGGAGTTGGTTTCTGGTGTCCAAATGACCATCTTTCAGGGATGCTGCCAAATGTGTTCCAAAGCTTCATATATAGTAAATGATAATTAATACCATCTTTGAGTTTACCAGCAAGAACTTGTAATCCAGGCCAAAAAGCACTCAATGCATCAATCCAATTATACAGCAAACTTCCTTTTTCAATATCCACATTTCCGTAAAACCATCTCTTCTTGGCAGTGAAATCAAATGCATTATAAGATTGTGTCCAAATATTCATTAATTCATTATCATTGAACAAAATAGCACCTTTCAAAGCATATTCAAAGAATGAGTCAATCAGAGCACCTATACCACTTACAAAATCCGTCCAAGTACCAGGATCACTGTCAATTCCCATAGGAAGTAAATCAAGAATTGATCGTCTTTCCCAAAGAGCCAAAAATGCCCTCTTGGATAGCCTTTCAAATACGGGATCACCGGTCAATTTTGATAACAAAGTCATTTCAAGCATAGGAGAACCCGCACCTGCAGTGCAGGTATGTTCAATCATTTGCATATCCAAAACATCAAGTCCCTTCTTCAAATTGATTCTAGCAAATGGAACTCCTGATTCTGTATAGAATGCAGGCAATAATCTGTACCCAAGATCATAAGCCATTAAAAGCAATTCATCTTTATATCCATCAATTTTAAAACCCTTTTTTTCGTCCGAGGCATAAAGATGCAATGAAAGTAGACTTCCTAAGGCACGAATACTAGTCTCAAAGACCTGCACTGGAGTATCTGAGTCGAAAGATATATTATCAATGATAATTTGGACACCTTTTGTGAAATTTTCTTTGTCATTGAAAATGATGAACGTGTCAACAGTATCTAAAAATGTTATTGAAAAATTTCCAAGAACATCATTTCTAGGATCTCTCACATTGTCATAGTTAGGTCCGTAAGGTGTACAAGATAACGGTCTCAACTCATCTGCTGGATATGCATGATTCAAATAGGCGTTCCAACCGTGGTAAAACAACTCCTTGGTTTCATTTCTCAAACGCTCGAGGTGTTTTTTGGTGAATTGTGCTGATTTAATTGTGGATTCGTCATTCACAAACACATTGAGCGCTGGATTAGGAGTCACAAATACATGCTGTTTTTCAATATTATGGACTGCTTCTTCGTGATCTCTAGAAAGAATTTCAGAATGAATCTTTTCTTTGAACTGGTGAACCTTGCTTCTTATTTCTTTTTTTTTGGTATCTGGCTTTTTGGACGCTTCGGCGATTGAACTGAATGAACAAATCACCAAAAAAACAAGAAACAAGACACTAAAATTCCGCGTACCTTTGAAGCTGAACATTGTGTACACCGAGTTTCTTATATACTGTGCTTATTTTGTTTTCTCGATTGCTTTAATTTCGATATGGAAAGCTCACCTAATATTCTAGTTTTAATTTGCAATAGGCTATTAGCAACAATCGAATATGAAATTCCTCTTGTTGTTTTCGAAAGAGCACCTATGAAAATAAATGATTAGCTGTACTGAAATAAAAAGACAAAAAACAGAGAATGTAGCAAAAATAGTGAAAAAATAGAAAAAAAGTTATGATATTCGAAAACTAAGAATACGAGAAGCAGATAGATTCTTAAAGTTGTAATTTAAGAAAAATGAAATTTGTCAGCTTTATCGTAAAAAGTTAATAATAATCATAATATTTTAACCATTTTTGTCGAATAATAGTGCATGATTAATCAGCTCAATAGAAAGTAAAATGAAAAAAAAAAAAACTTGCAAATTCAAGTAGCATTGCGTGCCAGGATGTCGGCCCCCATGTATGTATGTACATTCAACGTGTATACAATATCTAAGCTACGATATTTTTATTTATAATAATTGACGAACTTAATTCGAATAACCATTGAAAAACTTGTTGAACCACCAAATAATATGATAGAAACAGGAAATATAATCAAAAAATCACGCCAACACAATGTAAACTAAACCTTTTTAAGTATGTATTGATATGTATATAATGAAAACCAGGACCCTGAAAAAAAAAAGATTTCTTGTGCTGCAAAAAGTGAAAATTGGAAAATAAACAGCACAGAATGTTTGCAAAGAGAGAAAGAATATTTCCTCATAGAAAAAGATTGCTTATTGTAGAATTAATTGTAAGAATAGGAAGTATAAGATACAAGTAGTGTTACTGTTGCTCGCAGCGAAACTGGGGCTAATTTTTGGAAACTGAGAAAAAGAAAAACCGACAAAGTAAAAATTGAAAAGAATGAACCACAAACGCATGAGAAATGTTGGATGAAATAGTCAACGACAGTCGCTAAATATCACCTATTCACACTAAAATTATTTAGTGGAACTGCATTTTGGTAACAATGAAGTTTTTTTTTCATCAGAATCCGAATTTTGAATTATCTGTGGTATTGTTTCTATTGTCTTCATAAAGGCTGTTGTAAAAATTAACTTATCTTTCATGATGAGGGTTTATGTGAAAATTTATTATTCGCTTGAACATCCTCTTATGAAACATTGTGGAATTAAAAAACTGTTTTGCGTTCCAAAATATAGCTGGCCTGTGAATTTGGATCCAAAGACTTGTAACACTCCACGTCATTTAAACACACTATCTCTTCATCCGATTCGTCTTCCATACGGGTGATTTCAAAGTCATTGCTTATTTCGTTGAAAATGTTTCCCGAAATAGCATATGCCGTCTGTGGTATATATGTGGTTGTTGCTTTGGTGAGCTTTAAACCAATAGTAAAAATTTCTCCTTTTTCGTAGTTGGATGTCACCATTTGGATCGGTATTTCTTTTTTGCAGTAACTCTGACCAAGTTTTGAATTATCATAAGTTTCCGAATCACTGCCTGAGTCAGTGCTAGATCTGTAAGTGTATAGTTTAGGGCCATTATGTGTTATTTGTGTTTCTTGTGGCTTAGCACAACCACGGGTGCTTGCTTTGTGAAATATGTTGTTAAAAAGCATTCTGCTTCCTTTCTGGTACAGTGACGATTGTAGAAGAGTGACAATTATAGTTTATGCAACCAATCTGGTGAATTTGTTGTCAATTACTGTGTTTCTTGTTGAGTCCAAAAGCTTTGAATACGCTCTTTTTTGAACAAAGACTTTTTTTTCAGTATTTGTAGACGTAGATTTGTAGAATATGATATGTATCTATGAGTTGATATAAATATTTTTTGAATGTATTATGATCTCAGAATATGATGCTATATATATATATACTAGAGAATACAACTGTGTGACATATTTTAACGCCTTTTTTGAAATTCGTTTTTTTAGGTTTCATTTTATCCATATTATCCATACTATCCATTAGCAATATCTACAAATTCAGGACAGCCGTCAAAAAAAATAAACAAATATTACATAAATGAGGTTATCCATGGCATTTGATGCAGTTCACACTCAAAAATTTGCATAAAATCAACTATTATGACGTCCAAATGATCTTCGGCATATCGGAGGCGTATAATTTTATTATGATACACCCCGATGAAGGGAATGATTTGCAGAAATCAAGAGATGTCGGTTAAATTGAATTCTGCATGTTGAAAATTTTACCTGCAAATTCGTCTTTTTTACCCCCTTTTATGCGAGTCACATTCCAATTGTATTTCTGCCGTTTTTCCTCTATTTTCTTGAAAGGGGGAAAAAAAAAGATCAAATATTCGTGAAAAACATGGGGGTTAAAAGGGGGTGTTGATGACGTATAACCTTTATGCGAATCATTCGAATAATCCGGAATGCCGGAATAAGTTTTAAATTTCCTCAATTAAATAATCTGTCTATCAAAAGAATCTAATAACTGAACTCCCTAGCTGGGCATGGTTAATCAAGCACGACCCTAAATATGAATGCTCTTCAAGACATTGATATTAATGTTTTCAGAATAGTTAAGTCACTTATGGAAACAGATAGATACAAGAAAGGTTTTTTTTTTATTTGAAGAAAAAAAAAAACTCAGGCAATTGGGTGTCAAAAACTAGCGTTAAAAGAAGAAGAAAAGAAACGCGAATTTCCACTGTCTTCTAATACATATACGATTTAGAAAATGTTTTTGCTTTTCTGTATAGTTAACATTGTCACGTTAGTGACAAGCTTTTCATTATCCTTACAGGTCCCTTTGATATCTGAAATTGCAGATACTGATGCTCATATTAGACAGCTTGAGTGGGGTAAGGTTAACTTCCTACACACAACGGACACACATGCATGGTATGCTGGCCATTTGAAACAGGAGCAATATAGTGCTAATTGGGGTGATTACATTTCTTTTGTCAAGCATATGAGAGATCTTGCGGACGATGCAGGAGTTGATTTGATTGTTGTTGACTCGGGCGATAAACACGATGGAAATGGGTTAAGTGACGCCAGCTTACCTAATGGTGAGGTATCTATGAAGTTTTTTGCCGAAATGGATTTTGATTTATTGAGCATTGGAAATCATGAATTGTATTTGGAGTCGAGCTCTTTGCAGGAATACGACATGATCATGGAAAAGTATCTGGATAATGATAAATATTTGGCGGCAAATGTGGAGATTTTTATCAACGGGACCTGGACAAATATTGGGGGGCCTGCTAATAAGAAATATAAAATATTCACTACAAAAAATACGAAATTGAAAGTGTTAGCTTTGGGATTTCTTTTCAATTTCCCAAGATACAACTCCTTAACAAAAGTGAAAAAGGTGTCAGAAGTACTAAAAGAATCTTGGTTCATTAACGTGTTGCGTGAAAATCCAGACTTGGACATGGTAATAGTCGTGGGTCATATACCTGTGCAGCTAACTTCTTCATTTCCTGAATTATTAGATATCCATATAGGCATTCGAAGATATTTCCCCGATATACCTATAGAATATTTTGGTGGCCATAGTCATGTGAGAGATTTCACTATTATTGACGAAAATTCAGCTGCATTACAAAGTGGAAGGTATTGCGAAACTGTTGGATTTTTGAGTGTAAATTATAATGAAACGATATATAATGGTGTAAAAAAATTGGCAGATGTGGAGTTTAACAGAAGATATATAGATTTTAACTTGAACTCTTTTATGGCTCATTCTAAGAAAACAAATGTCAATTTCCATACTGATAAAGGCTTGCAGGTATCCAATGACTTGGTTTTAGCAAGGAAATATTTAAATATCACAGAAGTATATGGATATGTTCCGCATGATTATTTGGTTATTGACAACTCATACCCTAGCAAGTACAACTTATATTCTTTTTTGGAAGAATCTATCTTGACTCGTTTACCTAATCCTAGTAATAATTCAAGAATTGCATTAATTAACTCTGGATCGATTAGATATGATATGTGCAAAGGCGAGTTTACAAGAGACACCATGTTTATTGTTTCCCCTTTTCAAAATAAATGGTTATGCTTACCAAATATGGAGTACTCAAAGGTAAAAGAAATGATCGATATATTAAATCACTTGGACTATATAATTGCTTCAGATGCCAATGGAGAACCAAGTGATTACAAAATGATTTTACCACCATACGAAAAAATGGCAACAAATGCAAAGCTAAACAAAATTTCAAATTTTGAAATAAATAATACTTTTGAAACTTTAAAATTCAAGCCGACGCTTGGTTATGTTACGTGTGATGATCACGGTTGTGATGGCGATGATACTCCACATATTCCTTACAATAATGGATATGATAGAAATCCAAATATTGTTCATTCAGAGGAAATATTCGAAAACAAGACCGAACTTGTAGATTTGGTTTTGTATGATTTTTTGAAGCCATATGTTGCACATGCACTAGATATTGTGTATGGTGTGCCTAATACTGATTATCCATTCGAGGACTATAATGGCTCCACTGTTGGTGAAATGTTGAAAGAATATGTAATAGAAAACTGGAAAAATAAATAAAAAGTATATGGCATTAAAGTTATTTTCAATTTTCAAGAAAGAAAAAAAAAAATGAGAATAAGATCCAAAATTGGGAATTAAAATTTATATAATTTATTTCAAACTTTGCAAGTAAAGCTACAATGTTGAATACGGTATAAATCTATGTAATTTGTTATTGATTTCAATGTAATCTTTTTCATTATGTGGCTGAATGTAACCCTTTCTTATAAGTAAGTCAATAATCACTGCACCGCAGTTTGGCTTAAATTTACCATGTTTCAAACAGTTCTTCACCTCAGGTATTGTCATCAATTTGAAATTAGACACCTCATCGTCATTGATATGCGGTGTGATATCCTTGAAGTCTAAATCATACACGTATTCGCATTCATAGTGAACGATATAGTTTTCATTATGACTAACATCGTATTTAAAATCTTTTGGCGTTTTGTTTGAAAAAAGGTAAGTTACCAAACTTGTAGGAGCCACATTTTTCTCTACAAATTCTTTTTCTAAGTTTGCTTCTTCTTTAGATTCTTTAATAACTGTTTCATCAATTGTGCATGGATGTGCAATTCCTCCAGCAATAGTATTATCCAACATTCCCGGAAATGTTGGTTTGGATAACGATCTCGTTGCTATCCATAACTTTAATCCTTCTTCAGTTTCAGTAAATCCATTTATATGAACCCCATAAAGTACAATTCCTAACAATGGTGCAAAAGATCTTTCTAGAGCCATGTATTTTTCATGAGAAGGATGATAGCATACATAGAGCTCATTTCTCCAACCCTTCAAGGACTCAAAGCAATTCTCGGATCTTAAATGTCTAGAAATTTCCGCAAAAGCATCATTTCTTTTTTCAAATGTGTTAAGTTCTAAATTCAAACGAATAAACCTTTCTTCCTCGTTGAAGATAAAATAATTGGACAAAAAACTAAAGTTTTGTTTAAAAACCTTGAGAACAAATGGAATGATTCTTCCAATTTCCTGACCGTGATGTGTCTGGAAAGCATAAGTTGTATTAATGAAGTTTTGGTATTCCTTGGTTGTATGAGCTGGAATCACATCAACCTTTTTGACAACATCTAGGTAATTCATTTTTGACAATTTTAAGGATATTTATGTATTTAAGAATTTTTATGCTAACTCTATTTTGATAGATAGGCTCAATTGAGTTATGCTGGAATATTTATTTTGTTCCTATTTTTTTTTTTTTTCATTCTACGTTTGTATCTTTACACGTGAAATCCTCAAAATCTAAAATATTGAAGATACATTCTAGTAATTTGCTTTAGTGATTAGTAGTATCTCATATACTTTGAAGTAAAAGAAGCTGGTGTTTCAAATTATAGGGTAGTGTAATAGAAAAATAAAAATTTGGTCCAAATGAGAAAAAGATCAAAAAGTGTACAGATAAGGCTATATAATCAGGATCCAGTTCCAATTCAACTTATTGATAACACGCTCTTAGATTCTGTTTCAGACGACAATTCCAACCAACATGAAAATACAAATACAGCTCTCACAGTCAATAATAGTAGTGGACATGTAACTAATAATGAAATCATGTCGTTGAATACAGGAAGCTCAACATATCTGTCTCCGATATCTCCAATGTCTCCTAAGTTGGGTAGGAACTGGGTGACAAATGTAAGAATAGGTGATTGCAGTATAGTGCGGGGTACTGTATCAACATATAAATATGTCGTTTGGACGATCAAAATAGATACAGTACAAGGAACTACGATCACAATATATAAAAGATACAGTGATTTCGAAAAACTTCGACAATTGTTGGTAAAATATTATCCCAAAGAAGTAGGCTCAAGTAGATCAGATACGAGAACCAGAAGTAATAGCATTGAAAGTACACTATTTGGTGGCGATAGTGAGTTTGATGAATTAAATGAAGGCGAAAAAATGGAAATTGCAAAATTGCCTGGTAAACGAATGTTTGGAGACAATTTAGAAGTGGCTTTTTTAAATCAAAGAAGAAATGGATTGGAGTACTTTTTAAGCAGTGTTTTGTTGAATCCCAAGTTTTGTAATAGTGGAGTTGTAAAAGAATGGCTTCTACAGTAAAGCTGATATTTTCTTTGAATATATTTGTATGTATTCGCCTATATATATATATATATATATACTCTATACTTCATTTTTATCGATACTTACATAAAAATATTACATAATGTTGAAAGAAGCGTAATGATAAAATTCATAAAAAAAATAGAAAAACAATCATTTGTAGAACTCAAATTTGTCAACATCAGAAGAAGACTTCACTTGACTGGCATAAGCTTCTTCTAAATCATTTTGAATGATAACATATCTATTTTTTCTGACAGCTCTCAAACCAGCTTCTTGCATGATAGCTGCGATAACTGCACCAGATAAAGGTTCATTTCTTATAACTAAAGAATCCAAATCACATTCAGGTGCCAAAGACATTTTCGAAGCGATGGTTTGGAAAATCAATCTTCTTTCTCTTCTGTCTTTTAAACTTGGGAATTCAATTTTTCTATCCAATCTACCTGGTCTTAGTAAAGCTGGATCCAAAGTGTCTGGTCGATTAGTAGCCATAATAACTTTAACAGTTGAACTCTGATCAAAACCATCCATTTGATTAAGTAATTCCAACAAAATTCTCTGAACTTCCCGATCAGCACCGGTTTGGGCATCGAATCTCTTTGTTGCAATTGCATCTATTTCATCAATGAAAATAATTGATGGTGAATTTTCTCTGGCTAAGCGAAACACGTCTCTAACCATTCTTGCACCTTCACCTAAGTATTTCTGGACAAACTCGGAACCATTGACTCTGATGAATGAACCCTGAGAGGAGTTAGCCACTGCTTTAACCAACATTGTTTTACCAGTACCAGGTGGACCATACAATAAAACACCTCTTGGTGGATCTATACCAATTTGTTTGTAAAGATCAGCTTGCGTCAAAGGTAACTCTACCGCTTCTCTAATTTCTTGCTTTTGCATATCCAAACCACCGACGTCATTGTAGGTCACGTTTGGCTTCTCATTATCGCCAAGAATAGAAATAGATGAATCCGCTTCTGGAGGCAATATGTCAACTAAAGCGTTAGAATGACGATGCAAGGCAACAGAACTAGATGGCTTCAAGAGTTCTCTGTCTAAGGTGGACAAGATTTTAACAACGTAAACTGAACCCGCTGTGGATGAAACTATACCTGTGGAATTGTCAATCGGTTCCAAAAATTGGCCAATGACTAAAGGCACTGACTGAATACGCTTGACCTCTTCTTGGGCTCTAACTAACTCTCTTTTCAAAAACCTTTGCTCATCTTTGATGTAGTCTTCTTGCAACTGGAGCAAATCCAATTGTTTTTCAAGTTTTTTCAACTTTGTGTATGCGTCTATATTGCTGCTGTTACTTGACTTGGTCTGTTTGTTTTCCAAGTTTGTAATTGTGGCTAGTTGTTCATGGTCAATATTCTGAATTTTTGTAGGTTTGATGCCGAGTTGTTCCATTGTGCTAATGACTTTTGTATCTCAAATATTCCAGAAAAAAAAAAAGAAAAGAATTCACTTGTGTATTATAAGATTTTATGATATATGTGATCTTTTGTTGTGCGAGTTCACTAGTCCTGATTGAATAAATTAGACTGCACCAACGTGTATGAATGCGAAAGATGCCTGCCAATCTCTGCTTAATTATAGCAAATTCTGAAGATTATATCTAATTTCTCTTTCTATTTTAATAAATAACCGCAGTAGTTTAAATATCTGTCGTTTATTCAATAAAATTAACTTTGAGTTGTCTGTATTGAATCAAATATGTCTATCTTCATATGTTTGACCCATAGAAACCTTTGGTTTGATTTAAGGCTTTGGAGTATTCTTTTGTAGTTATTTTCTTCCAAATTGCCACTCAAACAAAATTTATAATGAAAAGATTACTTTTATTTAAGGTATCACGTGACAAAAAAAATTCAAAATTTTTTTCTTCAATACGAAAATATCATAACAAAGAATATGGCTACAAAATTTTTTTCTATCTACTTTGAAAACCTCAGAATTCTCTATGTTGTTTCCTTCATACTACACGATAAATAGTTGAATGGACTTGTAGTTGATTCTGAACAAATTAGCCCAGTAAATATAACACAAAGTGGAAGAAGAAGTAAACAAAACGATTTAGCCATAGAAATCAGTTAAACAGGAAGTTGAAAACGAAATTGAGGAAAGCTACAGCAGATTGGAAAGGATACAGGTGAAGATTCTAGAACAAAAAGTAAACACAATATTACGCAAATTTGACAAAAAGTGAATAATAAAAGATGATGGAGAAGCCTTTATTTCCACAGGCACTTACTACGAGTTTTTTTTCGAGGGTGAAAAATGAAAATACATCGATTTACATCAATACTCAGACTTCAAGAACTAATAAAAGATCTGCCGCTGTTGTCAACTATGCCGAAGATTATTATGACGATTTTGGTGAGGAAGATAGCGATTATCCATCGCGAAAGAGATTGCACCAGGATTCCTATTACACAAACAATGCCTCAAATACACTAAGTAACCCATTATTACAGAATTTTACAGGAAAAGTTGCCAATAAAACACCACATCAGTATTTCAGCGATGAGGAACTTTTGACGCAAAGCAAGTTAGACACAGAATTAATACCCATTCGAATCAATGTTGAAACGCAAAACAACGCGAGAATTGTCGACTTTTTTATGTGGAACATTAACGAGTCCTTGATCACTCCGGAGCAGTATGCTCAGATCTTCTGTCAGGACTTAGAGTTGCCAAACAGTGTCCAAACTCAGATCAGTAGTTCAATCCGTCTGCAAATCGAAGACTATTCGCAGTTGGTAAGAATCAAGCTTCCTGAAGACGCATCAATTCATGTCATTATTGATTTGACAGTCAACCTAGATAAGCAACTCTACGAAGATAAGTTTGAATGGGATTTGACAAACAGTGAAATAATTTCTAAAAATAGCGATGATAAAAAATCAAAATGTGAAGGACTATTAACACCTGAGCAATTTGCAGAATTAGTTGTTGCAGATATGGGTCTTCCAAGGGAGTTTTATCCGGCAATCGCCCATAGCTTGCATGAACAGATCTTAAAGTTGAAAAGAGAAGCACTAGAAGGGAGATTACCTCAGGAGGTTGTCAACGGTGCCGCATATCATCGTGAAGCTGGCTGGAGATTTGACCCAGAAAATTTAGGGGGTGAGTGGAGTCCAACTTTTGAAACTTTGTCTCAATGGGAAATTGAAAGAAGAGAGATTGAAAGAGAAAGAAATATCAGAAGACTAAAAAGAGAGTCAATGAGGGTAGGTGATGATATGCTTGGTGGACCTGGTGGATCTGGTGTTGCAGGATCTAGTGGAGTCGAAGGAGGAAGATCAAGTAGAAGAAGAGGTGGCCGACGTTATGATGAATTGGAAGGTTCTTGGGTCAATTATTAAATTATGTAATAATATTGATTTTGTAAAATAGAATAAATTCACTGCTTAAATTAGATAAAACTAAGATGCCTTTTTTTGTAGCAAGGCATTCGGCGTTGAAATTGTAAAGTTAAATTTTAAAAAACCATCATTGTTGAATAATCTATCAATTATTAATACGGATAATTGATCATAAATAGAGCAATAGATTTGGGAACCTTTACTCGTTCAAATGATTTTTTGAATCCCTGAGACAAAAAAGCTTCAGTTTTGATCGAGAGCGATTGATTTAGCGTTCAAATTTTTTTCTTCTATTTTTATTTTTCTTGATATTAAAGAGTCAGGCATTATGATTTGATTGGATTTCATGCAATTTTTCTGCAAAATTCAATTTTGAAAATTGTATGATTAACCATGTTTGTTTCTCGTTCTCAAACTTACAAAAATTGACAAAGATTGCAGACATGAATTAAAGTGAATCAATAATATTTCAATTTAATTATTTAACATCTTTTCCCCCATAGTTGAGCATACTTTCATTCCTTTTTAACCAAGCTCAACTTTTATTATCTAATGTGATATATGCTCAATGGACTTTCTTTACACTACCAAATAATAACAACAATAAGAAAAGAATAACAATTGTTTTTTAAAAAGAAAAATTGATAACAATTAAAACCACTTGTAATAATTTCATAAAGAACTAATGGTATATATATATATATATATATATATACATACAAAGGAACAAATGGAACAATAATAAAAATATATAAACATTATACAAATATATAAATATAAGTAAAAACACAATTAACAAAATAATAATTAACGAGAAAAAAAAAATTTAATAAGCAAAACAAAAACACTTATTCTATTTGCGATCGGAAAGTTATGATTCTTTAAATAAAGAACCAAAGAATATTAGGGAAAAATAATTATCACTTCTGTTTATTATTAGTATTAGTTATTTTAAATGAAAAAAAAATTAAAACAAAACAGACAAATTAACCACAACAGCAAAATAGCTTGAAAAAATTCTTGTTATCATCAGTTCCCACCGAGTTTACATCAGCTTGATCATTAATAGGATGCAAATTGCGTCTAATTTGTTGTTGTCTCGTAGTAGCATCATTCACAGAATATGTGTTACCATTGCTAACAATGTAGGTGTTTTCTTGAGAATTATGTGGACGCTGTTGTTCTTGCAGTTGGTTTTGAGACTGCTGGAGAAGCAGCTGTTGTGGAAGCAGTTGCTGTTGTAGAAGCTGCTGCTGCTGTTGTTGTTGATATTGCTTTTGTTGTTGAATTTGCTCAATTGTTAATTTAGACTTTGTGCGCGTATTAGAAGGTAACGCCTGTTGATTTTGGGAGCTACGATGTTGTCTGTTCTTTCTTGGATTTGGATTACCATAACCATGTAAATTTGGTTTTTTATTTATAGAATAATCCCATCCTTTACCATCATTCAAATCCATCCAATCATAATGGCCATCGTCAACCGCACCTATCTCTTGTAAAGATCTGTCCATTAGGAAAATCAAATAATCATAATCAGGAGTTTCATCAAATCTTAGGTTACGAGTGTAAGCTAAATATTCATGAAAACCGTTAGGGAAATTACCACATAAATCATCTAAACTTGTACTTTGTTTTTTTTCACAAATTTTATCATATTTCAATCTATTATTAGGGGCTTTCAAACCCTGCCAAGGCAAGGAACCTCTCAAGAAATACATGAACACATGACCTAACGATTCTAAGTCATCTCTTCTACTTTGTTCTCTGCCCAAATGTGTGTTTATACTCATGTATCTAGCAGTACCACTCAATGATTTTCTTTCTCTGTAAGTGATATGTTGCTTGGTTTTTGGGTCTCTATAGTATTTGGCCATACCAAAATCAACAATATGAATTAAGTTTGCATCTTTTGTATTAGGCAAACCAATCAAAAAATTATCAGGTTTTATATCTCTGTAAATTAAAGACTTTTCATGAATACTTTGTACTCTAGATATCATTTGCTTGGCCACCAAGATTGTAGTTTTAACTGAAAACTTTCTGCCACACCATTCAAACAAGTCCTCCAAAGAAGGACCGAGTAAATCAATGATTAAAATATTATGCAAACCTTCCTGTCCAAAATGGTAAACGTTGGGGACGCCCACACAGCCACTCAAAATCTTATATGCTTTAAATTCGTCTTTCAATTGAGGGGCGTCTGTTTTTCTAGATTCAAACTTTATAGCTACTCTTTCGTTGCCGACAAGATTCAATCCCTCAAAAATAATACCAAAAGAGCCTTCCCCTATCTTGTTTCCTATTTTGAAGTGAACGCCCACCACGTTTCCATTTAAACCATGATAGCTAGACATTTTTGAAGTGAAGGGAAAAAAATTTGTAATTAAAAGGATAGGCTTGTTTTGTGATGTTGCTGATCAGAGGTTTAGGCGCGAATAAACCTTTCTTTTGTTGTTGGATGTGTTATTTTATATTGTCCCTCTAGGATAATGATATTCTTGTTATTTTATAAGGCAATAGGTTTTGCACTGTTATATGACGAAAAGTTGGAATAAACGACAACGAGCTATTGAATACAGATATTATTTGTCTTCTGGTCTTCCTAGTTTGCACCTTCCTGTTTCCTTGTCTTGTGTTGTCTTTTTTCTTATATATATATTTTTTTAATGATTTCCAGACACTAATTGCCAAACTTATGCTTTTCAATTCTCTAGATTATTAGTATCTGTCTATCAAACCTTTGAGTACCAAATTGCTTCCAGTGTTGTATCTTGCCAACCTCAATCACTATATGCAAGTACAACTATCGGTTATCTATCTATATTGTGAATTTTTTTAGGTCAATACATATATTCCACTTCTATATGTATAACTGGCTTTATAGCTAAATTTTTGTATGTCTGTTAATCTGATATCAACAATTAGTCTTCGACTCTAGGAATACTCAAATACACGCTATCTACTTATCACTAACTTCTTTTTGTAATAGTGTATATTTATTGTAAAATTTTCCTTCTTCTTCGGCGCTGTAAAAAATCCTTTTTTTTTTTTTTTGTGTGTGTTATTTTACTTTTAACTTTTGTCGCTGTCTTTTCAATTAGTTGCGCTATAACCCACAAAAACTATGATTCCTACAATCGATAGTTAAGTAAGTATATCTAAGACGATATAGCATGAAAAATTGTATTCACTAATAAAAAGAGTCTATGTTACTTGTAGATTTGAAATAACTAATTTCCGATACAGGAAGATTCTAATTTTGTAAATTAAAAATCAATTGTTCAATTATTGTTTGTTGATGAAGCTTTAGAGCCTGGGTTCAAAATTGCAAACCTTAAGAAGCTACAAGTAAAAAATGAAAACCACATAAAAAGCTGTTTATGGAAATTAGAGGCTGGATTAAAGCCTAAATGGGGTAGAAATTTTTCAATTTCTGGTCTGTTAGCTTCAGATTGCATTTCGGTGACGGGGGTCAGCAAGTTGAATCTAACTATGGTAACTCTATCTGGCTTTTCTTGTTTTGTTTCTCTTCTCTATTCAAGCCAATCCATTATAAAAGTAGTGCTGAACCCGAGTTGCCGACGACTTTTTCGACGGAATTCCGTCCTGAAAACCGTCAGAAGTCACTATGCCAACGAAAAAAAAGCTGCAGCTACATCTTATCGCCGTTACTTCTAGCATAGGCAAGTTACTTGATGTGAAGGTATACAGGCGTGCAATCACCGTCTGCATGTTTTCATCTTTGAACGTTCTCTACTAACGCAGCAAAAGTCGAGTTATTCACCAATCCATTAGTGGGCAACAGCATTTTACAACATTCTACAACATTTTGTAACATTTTATAACATTTTATAACATTTTATAACATTTTATAACATTTTATAGCATCTTATAGCATTTTATAGCATTTTATAGCATTCTATATAGTTCTATAGTGCTGCTACCTTGGACAAATTATTGCTTCACTCTGAGAGCTATAGCTCTTATTTTTTTTTTGCTAAAGCACCCAACATAGATTTATCGCAAGTCAGGCTCATGAAACTTATGTTAAAGAAGACCAAAATTGTTTTATTATGTCCAACTTCAGTTGCTCATCAAACTAAATTTTTTATCTTCTATTTGCTACTTATTCGTTCATTTTTCATCACCAGAGCATTCTTTTATATCGATTCTTTATTTATTAATGAGTATTTTTTAAATTGTAATCGCTTTTTGATACCCTTTTGACAATTTCTTATCGCCGAATTTAATGCGTTCATTTAGAAACTTTAATAAAATAAGTCGGCTATTTATGGCAAAACCTGGTTATTGTTATGCACATTTTCAAAATTAACTTTCATGTTATCACGGGCAAAACAACACTTGGTTTATATGTGTACTCATAAACAAATATCATGTGGGTTTGCAAATAATGTTGGTTAAGGGTGATTAGGGGGGTTTCAGTTTATCAAGTAGACGAGAAAACAAAAAAAAAGCGTTCTGGTTTAGGGGTTTTTAAGCTAAGGATTTTGAAGTATATTTCAACGGTTTAACGGTTTTTGCAACTAACGGCTTTTTGGTTTATTAATGTTAATGATTCGAGTATGAGGGTGTATGGATCCTTATGTAAGGGTTTTTCTAACCTACAAGCTTTTTTTTCGATTTTATGGTACTTTCATCTGGTGTCATAGAGACTTATGCAATCTTTTCACCATGAAGGTTCCCGTTTTCCCCCTATTATCTTTTCTTGTTTAGCAAAATACAAGTTTACTACTGATATAACGAAAACAGAATGACAATACAATACAAAAGCAAAGAAAAAAAAGCAGTAAATATATGAGTGAACTTAGTAGAAATTTTATAGATTGAAAACAAAAAGTAAAAAATAACTTTAATAAGTACCATCATATTAATCCAATATATATCGTAGCTTTAATGCATGACTTGTGCCATCTTTTTGCTGTGTTCTCTTTTTCTATTGTGGTTCCCCACTTTGGACTTATTTTGTTCCTTTCTTTTCTGTTGATTGGTCTGTTTGTTTGAATTTGATTCGTCTATTTTACTGACATCGTCTTTTCCCTTCGACTTGTTCTTCTTTCCTTGCCCCTCACTTGTTTTCGTCTTCGTATCCATTAACTTAACTTCGCCTCTGTTTAAGATGAGCAAAGATTCCAAATTGGACTTCTTATTGTGATCCTTATTCAACATATAGAACCATCCTTCGATTTGTTCGTTACTCCAACCAGTTTTCTCAATAATCTCCTTCCTTAATTTACCTCTTCTACTTTCAGCACTTCTATCTGCAACGGAAGGATTTCTTGTATAAAGAGTGTACAAATACATCTCAATGTTTTGCAACTTCTCATGCTTGATAAACTGACTCTTCAACTCTTCATTAGTTTTATTGGTGCTTGTATTTCCGAGTGCTTCAGACTGGGAAATTTCCGCATCAACATACGTGTCATCCGGTTCATCTTCATCATTATTATAAATCAATGATAATGACAACTCTAGAGTCTTTTTTCTTAATTTATTATCATCTGAATCATATATTTCTTTTCTGTTTATATCATCAAATCGTAACTGTTTCTTCTTACCCAAAATTACATTCTTAGGATTGAATTTCTCCTTCATAACATTCTTGTTTTTATTATCCAATTCATCAGTACTGCTTATGAGTTTATCGATTTTTTCTGGGTCTTCTAACAATTCATCTATCAAAACATGAACAGGTTTCCCCTTATTCACTTTTAATAATTTTCGAATTTGTAGACTTGTAAAATGTGGAAACACAATAAGTAATTGTTCAACTTCTTCGCTTGAGACATCAGTACCTGTTTTTAACACATCCGCAAGTTTTTCAGTTAGTAACTGATAATTGCCCCTTGATATTTTAGATTGAACATATTTATCATTAATAATAGCTGAGAATAATTTGAACTCATGTGAAAATTGTTTGCCATTGAGTATTTCGAATCTTTTGAACAACAGGTGAGTTATATTTGCCAATTGATCAATTGAACAACTAATTAAACTCATCATCATCAAAATTTTGCAGATATCTGAGTGAATTGAGCTACCATCACTGTAGTATCTTTCTAGCATTTGAATCCATCTTAAATCAACGAACTTGGTCGTGAATGCCTCTATCTTTTTCTGAAAAAATTCTTCTTTTTTATTGTTACTTTGTTGTTTATTTCTAATATCTAATTTGGTAATTAATCCTAATAGAATGCCTAAGAGCTGAATGTCCGAGTGACTATTATCATTGAGTTTCCCATCAATAATCAACAGCTCTAAATGGTTCTGCAAAGAATTTACTAAAATTGAAGACTCTTTATTAGTTTTATCACTTGAAATAATAGGGAATAAAATCATTTCTCTAATCTTAAAACAATTTCCTTCGCCGTATATTTTAATAAAATCCCATACTAATTCACCATTAATTTCAAAATATAGAAGTCCTAAATTCTCGATAACACAAAAAACTAAGTTTCTCAATATCACATTTCTTTCAGCAATATCCACATTTACTCCACCTAATGTTAAGATCTGATCCATTTCATAAGAAGTCTCTTTAAGATATTTTCTTATGAACTTTTTGGTTTCGATGATTGTACCTTCCGATAATTTTTGATTCAAAAGCACTTCTCCATCTGAAATTTGAGATTCACCAGAGATTTTACAACTTTTTGGATTACAACTAATAATGGAGTAAACTAACTTCATGTAATCAATATAGGTAAGCAATAAACCGGCCCAAATTAACGGATCTTTGTCATACATGGATGATCTTAACTTGAAAGGCGGATAACCTACAACCGGAATATCTAACTTTTGTGACTCCTCAATGGAGCTATCGAAGTTATGTATCGGATTAAAGTTTGAAGAACCAGTCTTAAACTGCTTCTTGGGAAGCTTGATACTTAGATCGACAGGCATATTTTATGGCTGTTATTTTTGACAAACGAAAAAAAAATAAGATCGAAATGAAACTCTTTCTATATGACCAATGGCTTTATCTTTTCTTATTTTTAGTTTATCTAAACAAAATATTGTAATACCACTTGAATATTTATGTTCTTTTAAATAGTGACATTCTGACAAAAATTGGTTATTTTGTTCTGGTATCAATATAAAGAATCTAGCTAGTGTAACCAAACTGGGAAGTAACATGGAATTCATTTTGATTGTAAATCATTTTGTGCCTGAGAATCAAGAAAAAAAAAAAAAAAAAATTCAATGTGCACAACATCAAATTATATGTGAACTTCGAATATTTATGATTAGCCTATAAACGATTTAATACAATAAACCAACTAGTAACTAACCAATAAATTAGAGCAAACATAGCATAAAAGCTTTCAATAAAGAATTCTATTGCATTATTATACAGCAAGATCATTAAAACAGGCATTATAGCATTAAAAGCCTATATGATGTAAAAAACATGATTGGAAGTTGAAGAAAACGGTTGAAAATAAAATTAGATTAGAAGAGCACATTCACAGCTGTAAATTCTACAAGGACATGAATTATTTGTTTTTTTCTTTTTCAAAAAAAAAATCAAGAGTTATTTATTTAAGAATTCATATTTACTTTAAAAAATGTTGATTAACTTATCCATAATACAAGCTGGACCAAGAATATTGAATATACAAGAAGTTGCTTAACTGACTTATTTCTTCAATTTGTTGACCAATTCAACATACTTTTCGGTAGAGAAAGACTTTGGTCTTTCAATAGCCATACCGTAAGCTCTGTCAATGATTAATTGAGGCAAGACACCGAAAGCTCTGGCAACACCGAATAAGACAGTGTAGAATGGAGCTTCAGTCAAACCGTAGTGCTTTAACAAAACACCGGAGTGAGAGTCTACATTTGGCCATGGGTTCTTGGTCTTACCGTGCTTGGTCAAGACACCTGGGGCGACTTGGTAAACAGTGGAGACAACGTGGAACAAGTGGTCGTTTGGTAAGTGCTTAAGAGCAAATTCTCTTTGAGCAGTGTATCTTGGATCGGTCTTTCTCAAAACAGCGTGACCGTAACCTGGAACAACTCTACCACTGTTCAAAGTTTCCCATAAGTACTTTTCAATGGTTTCCTTGGTAATGTTACCGTGTAATTCGGCATCCAATTTTTCTAACCATTCCAAGACTTCTTGGTTAGCTCTACCGTGTAAAGGACCAGCTAAACCACCCATACCAGAAGCAAAGGACAAGTATGGAGAAGACAAAGCGGAACCAACCAAATGGGTGGTGTGAGCAGAGACGTTACCACCTTCGTGATCAGAGTGGATGGTCAAGTACAATCTCATTAATTCGACGAATTCCTTGTTGGCACCGAAACCTAACAAGTGAGCTAAGTTGGCACCGTAATCAATGTCCTTGTTGACAGAGTTAATCTTACCATCTTTGAAGACATTTTGGTAGATTCTACCAGCAATGACTGGCAACTTAGCCAATAAGTTAATGGAATCTTCGTAAGTGTAGGTCCAGTAGTCTTTCTTGTTGACACCCTTAGCGTAAGCCTTGGCGAATTCGGATTCGGTTTCCAAAGCATTGATAGCAATACAGAATTGAGCCATTGGGTGCAAGTTGGATGGGGAACGGTCAATTAATTCTTCAACATGCTTTGGTAATTCGGATCTAGCAGCCAATTCAGCAGAGAAAGCTCTGGTTTGAGCTTCAGTTGGGACTTCACCAGTTAACAATAACCAGAACAAAGCTTCAGGCAAAGGTTCTTCACCACCTGGGGCCTTTGGCAACAATTTTTGGATTTCTGGGATAGACTTACCTCTGAATCTGATACCTTCTTCTGGGTCTAAGACGGAACCTTCCCAGACTAAACCCTTAATACCTCTCATACCACCGTAGGCTTGTTCTAATAAGACTTCGCCAATGACGACCTTACCGTTTTCCTTCTTGAACTTCTTGACGAACTCGGCCTTTTCTGGGTAGATTTCAGCAAAGGTCTCCTTCAAGGTCTTTTCCTTGGTGGAGTAAGCTCTTAATGTTTGCTTGGCAAACAGAGTTCTGAAAGCAGTCTTGGAGAAAGCTCTCAAGGTGGAGGAACAACAGGACATGATGGGGGAATATGACAAAATATGAACAATAAAAAGAAAGTTGCTGATTGATTAAAATAGCAGGGAATCTTTGGGGAAACAGAAAGAAAAGAAAAGAAAAGGAAAATAAGAGAAGAAACAGAAGAGTAGGGGAAAATAAAAGAGCAAAAGAGAGAAGGATTTCGTTGATCAGGCAGGATTTTTGATTTCTTATATATGTGGAGAGCCCACATTTGGCGCAAATTGATTTTTTTTTTTTTTTTTTTTCTAATTTTTTTTTTTTTTTAGTGGTTGTATGGAGTAACGTATGTCGAATTTTTAATAGCTTGGACAAAATTTAGCTACTATCTATATAAAAGTTATTAATCTAATGTCTTAGTGTTACTACAATTGGGAGGAGTGATTGCAATTGGTTTCTGCCATTGAACCACAGTTAATACTACAATTAGAGTTGCAATTATAGTATTTAGTGGAGCGAGATCATTTTTCAGAGTTTCTGTATTATTTCTGCTATTTAAGTGTCCAATTACTAGCAGTTTATTGCGAGCATTACTACCTACATTACTACTAACATTTCTACTAACATTACTACTAACATAACTTAGAAAACATTTACAATCGCAGTTGCAGTTATTACTGGTATTTTTACCATTATCAAATCTTAGCGAAATTGAGTTGGTTGTATTTACTCCTGCCATCTGATTAGCTTACGATCAGATTAGGCACAACCCTGTCAACCTTTTTGAATTGCCTATTTGATACACCTGACTGTACATTGTTGGGCTATTTTTTAACCATAAACACACAGAATTTTTTTTTTTTTTTGTAGCCACTCTATTGGATTGAATCAAACTGCAAATAAAATTCAGTAATTGTGTGCCAGGCTATTGAATTTACAGTGATTCACTATTGTATTTTACTTTTTTTTTTTGTTTTCTCTTAAAATTTCACAGTTTTGTTTTACTTTTTTTTTTTCTTTTTCAATTTTCATGGTATTATTTCTGTTTGCGGAAAAAAGTTGAAAAAAGGTCATGCATGCAGTGGGACCTGGCCGAACGGGAACTAAGTTGCTGGTGGATGTGATAGGATAGGATGGGATGGGATGGGCTGGAAGCCGCTGGACAGGGTGAACAAATAGAATCCTGGGAGATTCGGCAAATCCTAAAACACGGGGCTGCAAACCAGGTTCCACAATCATGGTCTATCCAAACAACAAAGGAATTACTGCTACAGGGAATGCTAAAATAACATGATGGGATTACAGCCAATTATGGGAAACAGTGCAGTAGCAGAATAACAAATCAACAAGTACTGACGTAGCAAGTGGATTGTAATGCATTTGTATCCATGCCAACCGTGTAAGCTATCTGGTTGGATGGGTGACACGGATCAAATTAGCGCGAAATAATTCAGCACCCAGCACAACCGCCAACACCATATACCGCTGTGTAGCCACTATGCCTCGATTGTGCTACTATTATGATTCTATTGGGTCAGGATTTGCCAGCAAAGCGCCCTAACGCTGCTATCAGAACACGTTTGACCCAACAGCCCATTCGCAATCCCACCGAACTGCTCGCCCAGATCTGCAGTCCCCAGCCTAAAACAACCTCTATCAACGGAAACGGACCCGAGTCACTGGCTTAACACATTTTTTGCGCGCGGGCGCTCGGTTGTGAAGCGATAAATATAGGTTTTCTGTTTTCTGTTGCCTCCTATTGGCCAGTCAAACCCCATCTCGCTTCCCGAAAAATCTACTCTTCACACACACAATTCTCCTGCCACACAAATAAATTATACCAATAAATTAATAAAAAAAATAAAAAACATCCTTTTGTCCCTGTGAGTGCTTCTAACCGTCTTAACTTCATTTGTTTCCGTGGCTATTAGCAACAAGAAATTTTATGAAAACCAGCGAGCAGCTTCTTTTCTACTCTCTGCACGCAATTAGTAAGCTTTCAACGCGGCTACCACCACTCAGCGTACTGATTTCTGCTTAAGTCCCACCCAGTGGACTCCGAAAACAAGCAAAAATATGCTACTAACATTGTATTTTTTGTGAATTGTGAATTAGGGGCTGCATTAGACAATTCTTTCCTTTATAATTGTGCGGGAAACTCCCTCAAACTGATAAAACAACCCCCAAGACTTGCAAGAGTGTGAGCCCCGCTCCCGAAAACATAGGCAAAATTGAAAAAATACCTTCTTTTACGCATCAACTAGCCTCACCCTGTCAAACTTGCATTGCAAAATTCCTAAAATTGTCCAATCATAGTCCTCTTTTATTCTTCGGCTGGTTGACTTCCGCCCGTCCATCCGTCGTGGAGGTTACACTGATACACCTATAATCCAAAAATTGAGCAACCATACCTAGAAAACCATCACAAAATCTAACCCTAACATTTTAACACTACAACGTTTCGAACCTTAACAATTACACACTAAAAACTTTTTTTAACATACATACAGCATTAAAGCCATACAGTATTAAACCCACACAACATGATCCTTTTAAACTCTGAAAGCAAAAACCCTAATTATTTTGCACCCTTAAACTTTTTGCAACTCTTTTCTAATGTAAGATCGCATCTCTTTTTCTATTTGTATAACTCTACCCTTTTCATTGATTGCCCTTTTTAGGCTCTTTTGATTACCCTCTTTCGGCTCTTCGAAAAAACCCTTATCTTGATAGTCAAATCAATTTCAGAAAATTTTTTATAGTTTTTTTTCTTTTCTTCAGCAAATTTCCATTTGAATCCCTGAAAAGAAGTCACGTGAACATCACATGCCATCTTGTTAAACTATAAAAAGCTTCTTACGGTGTAAGATATCAACAGTCTTCACCAGAAATACGTTTCCTTTCATTAACGATTTCGCCATTTATTTTGGTGTAAAGCCAATTCTTTGCGCTAATGACAACTGATTTTAGAATTGATAAAAGAAAATAATATTATGTCACGTGACTTTCACGCGCTAAACAAAAAAAGCTCAAGTTTTCTTAGTGTCTCTAATTTTTCTTCATCTCGATACAGTGAAAAATAAGAATAAAAAAAGTGAAAAATAGTGAAGAAAAAGTATAAATAACTTGAGAAGAATAAGACTAAGTAAATGAATAAATGCACGAAAATCATCTCACCTCGAAGTAGATAATTAAATACTAAAAGATTTGGATTACTTGGTGCTACTTTGCAAACACCAGAAGATTTGGACTACTAGGGTGGTAATTTACCAGTATCAACCACACATCTTTACGAACACAAACAGTGTCTTTCATATCTAGCACCGCTTGCCCACAAGAGTCATAAATTTTATTCCATAGGTAACAAGCAGCCAATTTCAGCAAAATATAATCATATGTCTTATCCATATCTCATAGTATGTTCCATCGGAAACCATGGAGCTGGTTACAATAATACACGTCACAACGCTGGTCATTATGTCAATAACAAGCTCAGAACCTACTTCGATGGTAAGCCATGGTCGAAGAATTCTAAGTTATCCAAGTGTGTAATATCAGAGACGACCTCCTATCCGATTCTTTTATACAAAAGTGAGTCTATGATGAATGATTCTGGAGTCAATATAGGCAAAAATTGGCCCGTTCTAAGAAGAGAAAAACTAATGGAAGATTTCGACCCAGTGATAATGGTCGTATTGCACGATGAACTTTCGTTGCCCATTGGTAAATGCAAAGTCAGGCTTCAAGATTCTTCTCCAAGAGGTCACAATGGCTTAAAATCTATAATGAATAACCATGGCCCTAAGTTTCTTAGTATAGCCATTGGCATAGGTAAGCCGGAAAACTCAAAACTGAACGGAAACTACGTTCTTGGAAAATTCTCGTTGCAAGAATTACAAGCTCTTGATCAACTGGTTGACCTTGTCATTTCATATTTGAAAGAGATGATCGATGGGAAGTATATAAACCAGACAAATTAGATAATTATATGCACTTATGCATTGGGATATCAAGTGTTACTGCTATAAATATTATCATTTAGTCATTCAATTAAAAAAAAAAATTAAAAAAACTATAGTATTAAAGAATTGAAAAAAAAAAAAAAAACAGAAAAAAAAGGTCATTCAACTCTTCTCTATAAGTATTTTTTCAGTTTGAAGTTTGTCAGCAACCTTCTTAGCATCAGCTAAGTTAGAAATAGCCTCAGTTAATAGCTCAAATTTTTTATAGACGTTCTCAGTCAAAAGTACAGGCCGTTTTGGAATATTTAGTTCGTCCAAAATAGGACCAACTTTGCTTTGAACCGTTGGTTTAAACACGCTCAACTTGCTGGATCGTAAGTGAACCCCTTGTTGCTGTTTAACATGCTTCTGGCTCTGTTGAGCTTGGTTAGAATTATTATTTGATGTAGAATTACTAATATTGGTATTACTATTTTGACTTGCACCATCAGCTTTATCAAAATATGATATACCATACATGGCCTGTTCTTCTGGTGATAACTCCTTCATTAGTAAAACTGCAATAGGATCATTGATGTTGATATGATCAGTGGTATTAGCTGTTGAAACTTGGCTTGAACCTGTTATCGCTGTACCTGTACTCTTTGTCAAACTTGCCATGTTTGATTTATCATTGTTATTGTTATTATTTCCTACCTTTTTCTTTTTATCAAACATTAAGGCATTGTATAATTGTCCTATACCATTGGATGTAAGATACTGGCTTACGTTCACGTTGCTTTGAGGAGAATCTAATAAATTTAATAAATTGGCACGCTCGGCCAACGTTTTCTGTGCAGAATTCTCAAATCTTCTGGCTTCTATTACTAATGATTCCTCTTCTGCAATCTCTGCTGGTGATCTATTTAACAATCTATTCAAATATTCCTTTCTTTTAATTTCTTTGTCTTTATTAAACTTCTGTAATTTCGCCAATAATTGTGTCTTGGACTCATCCATAATCCCTGCTTTGCTCAAGATATCGATTTCTTCCGATAAAATTCGGATGCATACCGAGTAAAATCTCTCTTTCAAATCTTCTAATGTTCTTCCATCAAATTGGTCATATCTATCATATATTACAAACCATCTAAGATCAAATCTGTTACATAAATCAAATAAATATTGCGTTTCTTGAAAAGTCCACGGTTTTGTGCCTGAATTATTCTGTGGCTTTTCATCATCCTTTCTAATCAATCTGTCGTATATCAGTTCATCAAATTTTGGAAGTTTCAAGCTTTGGTTGAATTGTTCAAAAAAATAATGTTCTGGCGTTATATAACCTTTCGCCCAATGTTTCAATTGAAGTCCATCAGTTCTGGAACCGTTGGTAAATTCGACATAATTCCAAGGTCCTGGCCTCTTTTTCGAAATATTTTTAAGCCTATTTTTAGACTTTGTTTGAAGATTAATAGCAGGTGTATTCTCACCTAGCAAATTATACAATTCTCTATTTATGCCTTGAAGTTGCTGCAGTGATTTATTCTGTTGTGCATCCTTTTTGGGCTTCTTCTGCAAAGGCTCAGAAATATTAAACACATCTAATATGTCATTGGACATTTCTTCAAAATATTGCAGCTTCGAATATTTATATTCTTGTTTCGTTGTATAAGTGATTCAAGATTGTTATCTAAGATAATAATTCAATAAATGTTAAAGCTATTAATGTGAATGAATATTCATAAAAATTCCTAGGAAGAAAACAAATGAAAAAAAAAAAAAGCCGGGTAATCGCAGACGGCTTAAATACGTTTAGTAATAGCAAGCTAGAATGATTCAGAGAGTGTCAAACTACAAAATAGAATATTAACTTTTCTTTATACTGATATTTGAACAACTATATTTTGCAACCTTACAACCTTAGTTGAGCTGAAAATTGAATATACTTGATAAACAATTGTTTGTAGAGATAACTAATTGAGAAACAATTTTGAATATGCCCCTCCGCGATAAATTAGCTCCATTTTTTGCCAATACTAGGAAATACATAGTTCTTGGTGCCTCAGAGAATCCTGAAAAATTTGGCAATAAAGTTGTTCATTTTTATAAATTTTATAAGCTTCCAGTTGTTCCAGTGAATCCCAAAAAAGGAAAAATTTTGGAACTTGCATCAGAAGCTGACATTTCTGATGTATTCACTAAATATGGAAGTAATCTAAATTCAGATGGTAGCGGTGGTGGTTGGTCTGTGTCGTTTGTTACTAGACCAAGCATCACGTTGGATATAATAAATAAGCTAATTGCAGATAAGGCAAATAGCAATGGAATGCTTAAAGGATTTTGGTTTCAACCAGGGACTTATAATGATGATATTATAAACAAAAGTAAAAATATCTTGAAAGTCGGTATCGTCATTGCTGATGATTACTGTATATTGGTGAACGGTGCTGCTGCTTTGAAAATAGTAAAGCAATCTGATAGAGAAAGTAAGTAATATAAAATTTATTGAAGTGAAAGCGACGAATTCGAATACTTTTTTTTTCAACAAAATAAGAGTGATCTCTATATTTTTATCACTCAAAAATTATTTGGTTATTTGGTTTTTATATATACATTAACGATAAAACTTGAATAAGGTTATTCAATAAAAAAAATCTATCACACAGATTTTATAAACCCATCTCTCGAAGTACTTCAAGTTCAGCCTCGTGCCTATTGAAATAATCTTCCTCTGTATTTGGTATACTTAAGTCTTGTGGTATGTCTGATAATTCTGGGTTGTTAAGTAATAACGTGCTTGTCTTTTCTGTCACTCCATGAGTATCACATTTTTGATCTTCTTGTTTTTTCTGCAGCGTCAGCCTTTCTTCTAAAAGAACCTCCAACTCATCGTCCAGAAAGTCATCAAAAGCGTTATCAAAGTTATCATCTTCAACTTTGCTGCTATCCACATTCGCGTTTGTTACTGTTTTGTTATTCTCATTATTAGCCTCATTAAACTTCTCATTATGCTTAGTCATAGTTTTGTTATTATCAGCATTATTATTAGCATCAATAGAAGCTACATTTGTCTCTTGAGGTTTTTCGGACTCTTCCTCGGCAGTTGATAAATTCTTATTAGTTGTGCCGTTATTTGCAGATGAAGTTTTGCTCATGATATTATTTGGCAAATCCTCATCTTCGCTGTCTCCCACAAACAATCCATTTCTTCTTGGAATGCTTAACTGGTTCATTTCAGTATCACTAAATGCTGGTTCATCAATATCTCGCTGTGCTTGATCATTGATCATTTTACCATTGATAGTATCATTTTTACTGGATTCATTATTATTATCAAGTAATGTGTTATCATTACCATCGTCTACCTCATTCCTAAGAGTTTCTAATTCAGCTTCATGTTCCATCTGTGCTTTAGTTTGGTCATCATGAATCCATTTTCTTCTATATGCTACCAATCTATCATTCTTATATAACGTCTGTTTATAATAACACATTGTGACAAAATCTCTAAAATTTGCTTTCGGAAACACAGAATGTGCCCAAAGCTGATAAAACTGTAGCAATTTCGTAGCATTGTCATATTCTGTGGAAAATGAGATGTGTTTCTTGATTTTGGAAGAAGATGTCTTGACTGTCCTTGTTGATGATTTAAATCTGACTCTGTCTTTGAAATTTTTTCGAAGATATGGTAACCCTGAAGTAGACAAAAGTTGCTCGTCGTTCAAAACAACCAATTTTCTTCGAGTTTTGATATTCACAGATCCAAGACTAAGAATGTCCTCGTCGTCATTCGCCAAATTTTTATCACTTAAATGCGCAGTACTACTGTTAACTTTCTCTTCTTCATTTGGTTCCACGTTTGCAAGGCTATCGGATCTTTCTGGGAACCTACTTCTTTCTAAATCATCATCTTGTACAAACAATGTTGACGTAGTCTCTTCTTGTAGATCTCTTACCTCTTGATCTGAATCGTCCGAAAATAAATTCTCCATAGTCAACTTTTTGCCCTTTCTTCAAAACTCTATCTATTTATACTTCGCTGCTACAAATCAACTCACCATTTATTCAACCAAGATAACTTCGTAAAAATATAATTGTTTTCTACCTACTAAATATTGTTATCTTTTTTTTTTTAGAAAAAATCAAGGTGCAATATTTTTATTTTAAAAAGTCGCGTCTTTCTGAGACGCGTCATACTTAAAAAAAGAAGATAAAATAGGTCATCATGTGACTAAAATTTTGGACTGATGAATGTTAGGATTTCAAATAATAAGAAATCAGAATCCGATATTTTAATCAAAATAACAATTTGTAGGAGGTACTAAAGAAAAAGAAGCATGATCAGCTACGAAATAGAGATGAGGATACTCAATCTTGATGTATTTTACATCTTTGGCCTAGATATCCTTATATAACTTAGCAGCGAAATTATTTTGATAAATTGAATGGAAAAATAAAAATTGAAAACAACCATAATCGAAAATGCCTGTTATTACTCCTGAGATTTTGAATAGGTTGCAAAAAAATCCAGAATGCATTCGAAACATTTGTATTTTAGCACACGTTGACCATGGTAAAACTACTTTATCGGACTCCTTGGTGGCTACCAACGGTATTATTTCATCGCGTATGGCAGGTAAAGTAAGATACTTGGATTCTAGAGAAGATGAGCAGTTAAGAGGTATTACTATGGAAAGTAGTGCTATTTCATTGTATTTTAAGCTTTTGACGAGAGATCTTAAGGATGAAAGCAAATCGACAGTTAATGAGTACTTGATTAACTTGATTGACTCTCCTGGACACATTGACTTTTCTTCTGAGGTTTCTATAGCCTCAAGATTATGTGATGGTGCATTAGTTTTAATTGATGTTGTTGAAGGTATTCAATCGCAAACCATAACAGTTTTGAGACAAGCTTGGCATGATAAATTGAAACCTATTTTAGTTTTAAATAAAATTGATAGATTATTCACTGAGTTAAGGCTTACACCTTCAGAAATATATACTCATTTGAAAAAGATTATTGAACAAGCGAATGTTATTATCGGTAATCTTTTCATGGACGATAGAATTTTACAAGATGAACAATTCCGCCAACAGAAGATAGAAAATGAAATTGAAAAAGATTTTGTTGAAAAAGATGATTCTGATTTATACTTTCAGCCAGAAAAAAACAATGTTATCTTTGGCAGTGCTATTGATAACTGGGGTTTCACAATAAAACAGTTTCTGAAATTTTATGAAAAAAAATTAGGTTTTAAAAGTGAAAACTTACAAAAATGTTTGTGGGGTGATTTCTACTTAGATCCAAAAACTAAAAAAATTATTAACTACAAAGGGTTGAAGGGAAGAAAAAACTTGAAGCCACTTTTTGTATCTTTGATTTTAGATAACATCCACAAAATTTATGAAGAAACAATCTTACAATCTGGGGAAAAAAATTTGGAGGTTTTGCAAAAAATAATTTCTACTTTGGGTTTAAAAATTTTACCAAGAGACTTGAGGAGTAAAGACAATAAGTATTTGCTAAGATTAATGATGTCTCAATGGTTACCAATTTCTTCGTCTATTTTGATAACCGTTGTTGACTTCTTGGATTCTCCTATTAAAGCTCAGGCAATCAAATTTCCTGAAATTTTAAAAGAAATAGATAGTAACATTATTCTCAAAGAACAGCAATCAAATAATTCAGCTACCAATGAAAAAGAGCTTAATTCTTTACAGAAAAATATAATTGATTGTGATTCACAAGGAGAAATTTGTTGTTATGTTTCTAAAATGATCAGTGTACCAGAGAATGAGCTACCTAAAAATAAAAGATCTGTTTTTTCAGCAGATCTCAAAACTGATGAAGATTTTATTGAAAAAGGTAGAATTGCTAGAGAAAAGGCTAGAAAGGCTGCTGATCAAGCCTTATTATTAGAAGACTCCCAAAAAAAGAAGACTGAAACAATCACCTCAACTGTTATTCCTAATGAATACTTAGATTATGAGCTTGATCCTGATTTAGATGGAGATTTTGAAGATTTTAGTATTCTGGGATATTCAGCAGCAAGTGAAGTTCGTCAAAGTAAAGAAGTAATGATTGGACTTTCGAGAGTTTACTCGGGTACTTTGAAAATTGGTTCTAAACTTAAAATTATTTCTCCTAAATATGAATCCAATACTGAGGATGATTTAGCGAACTACGTCACTGATTTTGAAATTACCTCATTGTATCTTATAATGGGAAGAGAACTTATTGCCATAAATGAAGTTCCTGCTGGTAATTTAGTAGGTATTGGTGGCCTAGATAATAAAGTTTACAAAAATTGTACGTTGATTTCTGGTGAATGCAAACCAGAAATCTATATAAATTTTGCTAAAATTTCAAGATCAATGTTGCAACCTCCAATAGTGAAAGTTGCTATTGAACCTGTTAATCCCTTATATCTAGAATATTTAGATAAAGGTTTAAAGATTTTAGAAGAGAGTGATCCTATAGTTCAAACTTATGTCAATGATAATGGTGAGCATATTTTGTGCTGTTCAGGTGAGTTACATCTAGAAAGATGTTTGAAAGATTTGAAAGAAAGATTTGCGGGTATTGATCTTCAAGTTTCTGAGCCAAGTATTCCATATAGAGAGACTATTGTTGGTGCAGATTTCATTTATGATGACGATTATTCTGCAAATGGAATGGATTACGAAGGATTTGGTTCCAAGGATATTAATCCTCCTAAGAATATTGTGCTCGGTCGTGGGGTTTCTTTCATAACAATTTATGATGATAAACACAGTTATGTTGAAAACTCTGAAAATGAAAAAACAAAGGACGAAGAAGATACAATTCCTGAGGATGAAGACTATGTAAAAATAAAAATTAGTGTCAAACCTATACCAGATGCTATTGTAAATTATCTAGTTGACCATGAGAAAAAGAAAGACAAAAATGAATTGATCAAGATTGTTTCTGATGAACTCAGTAAGGAAGAAGTTAAAAGAAAAGTTTTGAAATATAAGGAAATGTTTTACAACTGTAATAATAGCATCGATGAAGATAGTAGCAATATTGAGAGAACTGAGGAAAGTATAACCAAACTTATAGCTAATAATTTAGTAGCTTTTGGACCTAAGAGAGTTGGTCCAAATTTATTATTAGATAAAACAGGTGAATTAGCTACTAATGCATTTTTAAAGGATAAACTGAGAAAAAAATTCATTTTGGAGGATTCAATTTTAAATGGTTTCCAGTTAGTTACAAATGAAGGTCCTTTATGTGCAGAAGTCATGCAAGGTGTTGCCATTATCATTGAAAACATCGAAATAAAGGCCAAAAAAAATATTAACGGGGTACCAAATATTAGTAACTTGTCTAACAAATTTTTGAGAAAATTCAAGGACTCTATATATGAAAATTTCTTGGACTGGTCACCAAGATTAATGTTGGCTATTTATAAAGTTGAAATTCAAGCTACTAGTAAATCTTTAGGTAAGATTTACACTATCATTAATAAAAGACATGGTCAAATTTTGAGTGAAGATATAAAGGATGGTTCTACTTTATTGTTTGAAATTAAAGGTTTGTTGCCAATAGTTGAATCCTTCGGTTTTAATGAAGAATTTTTTAAAATCACATCCGGAGATGCTTCAATTCCGCAATTGATTTTCCAGAATTATCAAATTTTGAATGAAGATCCATATTGGAAACCAAAAACTAATGAAGAATTGGAATTGTTAGGTGCAGTTGCTGAACGTGAAAATTTGGCATTAAAATATGTCAACTCGATTAGAAAGAATAAAGGTTTGTTTGTTGATGAAGTTACGGTGAAGAATGCCGAGAAACAAAGAAACCTCAAGAAGGATTAAGAATACTTTTATGTATTTTATAAATTATCAGAGTATGCATTAAAGTTGTAGCTTTCAATTTTCAAAAAAAACATTATTTAGTTTAGAAATCAATATTAACTATTCATATTATAATATACTAATTAAATTAAAGATGGAAAATAACGTAAATAAATTTGGGAAATATGTGGCCTTGCATCTGAATTAGATAAATTTGGGAAATATGTGGCCTTGCATCTAAATTAGATTATAAACCTAAAATCTCTTGCACACCGAAAATAGAGGTGAAAAAACCAGCTAATGCTGCCAAATGTTCCACTTTATATTTTCCAAAAAGATTCGATGCACAACCAGCAACATATAAGTCAAGAACATCCCAAATAACTCTCTTCAATAATTTAGGATCAGCCTTGCTGAGGCTGAAGGTACATTTGTGAACATAGCTTGGAGAATTCTTTGCATTCTCTTCTGCATCGACTTTCTTCTCTTCCTTCACTTCCTTTTGTTTATCCAATAGACTCTTTGTGTCAGCAACAAGAGCAAAACTAATTGCAAGAGCCCAAAACTTAGGTGCCAATTTCGCAGGATCCTTCACGGACTTGACAAGAGTGATCTTCAATATTTTCTCTAAAAAGACCAAATTGTCAAATAACAAATATCCAGCATACATTAAGTTCTTCAAGATATTCATAGAATTAATTAAGGATAGATTCTTTGCTGACCATACCTTGGAAATGATTGATTGAATGTTTTTAATGTGATTGATACTTTTGAACAATCTTAATGCCTTTCTAATATAGGAAATATCACTGGTTAGCTTTCCGTAATACAATCTGTCCGAGTATTTCACATAGCGAGATGAGGCAAGGGTTCTTGATAAATACTGCGACAATCTCAAAAGTTTATCTCTTCCATCTATACATTTGGTTAGTAAATTGCAATCCGTTATTAGGAAATCCTTTCGCAGAAAAAGTACATACTGGTTGATTTCAACACAACATCTAGCTTGTTGAGTGAGTCCGAAGAGGATTTTAATACCATGGAGTAGCTGTCGCACATCGTTTTTTGTGTTCTATGTACGACTTTTTCGATTCCAAAGCAAAAATGTTAATCAAACCGTGGAAAAATCAAAAGTATAATTGGAGAATTGATTTAAGCTAAAAAACTCTCTTCACTAAGAAACATAAGTTAAAAAAAATAGAAATCAAAACAATTTATATTGATTGATGAAAATTGCAAAATCTAGATAACTTATATAAATAGAAGAAAATTATTTTACTTCATCAAAAAACTGCATTGTAGTTAATCAAATTTAGTCCCGGAATTATCACGCTATTTATACTCGCGATTATGACCCTCGGGATTTATAAACACTATCAATTTTTCACGGCTTACAATCTATTTTTTTTTTTTCAAGTCGTTTGATTGTGATTTAAATAAATGAGCATTTTGCTCTTTATTTTCTTTTAGGAAATCAAACGAGTCATATGACTCGCTTTCCCCCTTTGAATCGCACACAATAAAATGAAAAAAATCATCAATTAAGTATAACTTTGCTTATTTCTGATTATATTAGGTAATTTTTCAATATTTTCTCCACATCTGTTTATTATGGTATTTTTAAAATTGCTGTTATACGCAGGCAAGGGTTAAGATTTTTGGTAATATGATAGTAAATAGAAAACAATAGTATAAAATACTTAAAAATATAACCTTAGTATACAATATCAGTTTGAAAGTAAAGAAAGATATTACAAGCGTTTTAATTGCTCGGATGCAAATTTTCAGCTCTACTTTTTGAAATATTGCCGAAATAAATGTCAATGAATAATTAAGATTTTTCAAAAAGCCCAACTCCGTAACTATATTACGTCGATTCGTTGCTTTTTCTATTCTACTGATTCATTTCTTCGAAGAATTACATATTGTTTCATTTGAACAGATAATTATTTCTTTTTTGTTTCTTTATTTCTTAGTTTTGACAGTTTATTTATATTTTGATATATAGATATTAATTAAATGATGTACTTCTTTGTGAATTTTTTATTTCTTTAAGTTAAGAAAAAAAAACAAAGCGTAGTTAGTATAAGTGAAAAATGCAAATATGATTAAGTAAATTATGATACACAAAAAAAATAAAATAAAACCAAATTTTATACCCAATAGTAAATTAAGGAAAATAAAAAAAATTAAAAATTAACAAAGAGAGAAAAAGAAAAATGATCGAAACCTGTTATTAGAAGGAATGTCGAGATTCCAATTAATTTGCTTAGAAAAGAAATTAGTAATTGATTTGAGTGATATAGAATCTAAATATCCAATAGATTCTCCATATTAGTTAGTGATGGAATCAATTTCAAGTTGGACACTGACATACAGCTTTCGACACGCTCTAATTTCATATTTTTGAAATAATTTAAATCTGAGCTGCTATTACTGTTTGGCAAAACATTCAGAATCTTTGAGCCTTCAAGCACGTTATTCACCGAGTTGGAGTTACCAAGATTTTGCAAGCCGAAATCATTTTCAACAGCATTATTATTTGCAGAGATGTGAATATATTTTGAGAATAAATCATCGTCTTTGAGGCACAACGACGATGATGATGACATTGTGTTTGAACTGTCAGAATGCATATGCGCAGACAAGTGATTTTTTGAAGCAGTGTTGATATTACAATTATTGACCAGTCTCCAATTATTCAATTTTGTGTCAAACAAGCTTGAAAACTCGTCTTTAATGGCAATCAGATTATTTTGCATGTGATCGCTTCGACTTTTTGTCATATTAATTCCATTTAGATTATCTTTTTTATCATATCTGAATGCGCTATTGATTAAAGATTCCGAGTCTGATGTGTTATTGTAATCTTCATCCATACTGTTATTGTAATCTTCATCCATACTGTTATTGTCTTCACTGCTACTGCTACTACTATGATATTCCGCAACTTTAATTGTAGAGTTGGAAAGTTCTTGCTTGATAGGGAAATTGCTTCTCTGAAAATTCTCAAAGGATGCAAAGTCAAAATCATTGGGTTGCGAGTTTTTTGCATCATCAAAATCTTTTTTGCTTCTCGTCTGAACATCTGATTTGGATTTGAATTGCAAGCTACTATCTGTATTTCTTCTTTTGGTATTGAATAACAGACCCGAACTGATACTGGAAAATCTTGGAATAGTATGTTGGAAATCGCTAAAAAGGTCTGGTACTAACAGACTATCATCTTCATCCATGTTATTGAAGTCAAAAGAATAGACATCCTCTTTCTTTACACTAACAGAATTATCTTCTCTTTGATTCAGCAGTTTTGTGACTTGGCTAGAGTCACTTTCATTGTTGAAATGCAGCTCATCTATATCAGTATGTTCATCCACTTGGATGTAATAGTTTTCAAAAGACTCCTGGACAAACTTGTAGTTAGACAAAATAGGCACCATATTTTTGACGCCAGTGAAAGAAGCGTAGCCTGAGTTTTCCATGGCTAGCTTTCTAGCAACGTTTTTGTAAGGTCTGCCGCCCCACGACAATTTCAAAAAGTAGTCACAGCAGTTTCTGAATTTTTTTGATTTCAAACAATTCGAGCAATGCGGTTTTCTTTCATCGCATTTTATTTTCATCTTTTTGCAGTTGTTGCAACCAAATCTACTTCTGGTTCTTTTTTTTGAAGCAAGTGACTTCGAGCTGCTGCTTTGGCTTGGAGCTATCATTTTGAGAGATTCAGCAAAAATTGTATACTTAAGGCGAAAAAAATAGGTTCAGATACTGGTGGCTGGGATTAGTGAAAAAAACTCAGACATAAGTAAATTCAGGGATAACAGTACAACTGTACAGAATATAGGATTGGAAATGGTGTTTGTATTATTAAGATTGTTGGTAGAAAAAACGAAAATCAACGAACTATTAAAGAATTTCAAAGTAAAAGAAAAATCAAAAAGATACAGCGTTTAACAAGGAAAACTATATATATATATCGAATGAACTTAAGAACATAGATTATTGTATATATAAATATCCCAATACTAATTGGATATAAGGCTGCGTTAAATTTAAATCACTTATAAACTGAAAATGTTAACTATTACTAAGCAAATAAATGTAAGGCATATTCGCCTGTGATCTTCTCTGAAAAACCGATCAATCTGAAAGGAATTATTTGTTCATTCAGTATTGTCATATTGTCTGATGGGATGGATGACTTTGAAATGTGGGGCAGTCAAACTATTTTTGATCTTTGCGCACTCGGACATTTTCCTAGTGTCAAATGACGCCAGATACCCCACAATAAAGATGTTCCCCAGACCGGAGCCTGCATGATATTGCAGAACTTGGGGACCTTGTCGTTTTAAAATTGCTTTTCGTTTTTGTTAAGGCTACTATGAAAACTCCAGAAAGCATCGGAATGGAAAAAAAATTAAGTAAGCAGCTGTTTTTTTTTTTCTTTTTTGTTTTAGTTCACCCTTGTACCGGACAACCAGACGGTGCCTTGTCTGATGATTGACTGTTTTGTTCTATTTCTCTCTTGCATCTATTTTCCCCTCCCCTCTTCTGGCCATGCTGACTTCTCGTTGAAAGACAGCTAATTTCCGCAGCACTGTCTCACTGAACTCGGAACTACGCGGGAAAAAACGTCTTATAGCTTTTCCGGAAGCGCTTCTTGCAGAATTTGCCAGTGAGGTGAGGAGGCCCTGCAATTATGGTTGGCTGCCGCAAAAAGGCGTTGATCGCTGGCAAAGCCAGAACACAAGACGGCGTTTGATAACTAGCGCAATTATTGATGGTCGTGCATAGTAAAACACATCAGTGTAAGACAGCTTAAACACGGTTACGCAGCTATTGTGGGTCTGGGGCCGCTACCATTTGTCAGCGCAAGTACCCACATAAATATACAATCTCTGTCCTCAAACCCACTTGATTTACACTACTATATTCAACATTTTCTAATATATCTGCCTGTCTGTTGAGAGCATCATCTTTATTAAGAAAAAGCCTTAGTCCTGATCAAGTATAGTTACAAGTCATAATTTCTTGCAATTTTTAGTTTTTTCTCTCACATAGATGTCCGATATCTTGCTTACTCATGTATTTCGGAGTAGCATGTGATAATATCTGGTTTCTGAATCACTGTTCCGTCACTGTGGGGATGACATATTGTTTGAATTATTTGCTAAAACAAGAACAAAAAAAATTAGAAAAAACTTGTTTAGAGCCAATTTAAGTAATTAACTAGTACTACTCTGTTTTTTTTTGGCCTCAAAATGTGGGGTACGGTTATAATTCTCAGCACACAGAGCAACGTCTTTGACTGATATCACTTCTTATCACTTTTCTTTTTTAAAAATATAAAAAAATGTATTATTAAATTATGCATTTATTACATCTAAGCTTTTCTCTTGCCCTTGACAACAATTAAGAAAACGCGCATTCCGAATTTCTTCTCTCGCAAATGCAGAAAGCCCATGGAAAAAAAAATAGAAAATCAGACTTGAATATTGTATTCTAGAGGCATGTTGACAAAAAACAGCTATTCATAGAATTAAGAGTACAAATTACTGGAGACTGTTTTGCTTGCTGTTAGTCGGTTTAAATTATTAGGGGTTATAAGTGACTAATAGTGATTATTTCTATGGAAAAAAAAACCTAAACTAACTCTTAATAAAGGCTTAAATAGTAACTCAGAATCACGTGAATGTTGATTCAAATTCCACCTGCTAAGCACGTGACTCTAATCATATATTTTTGTTTTTCAGGTTTTTCTTCATAATGGATTCAATCTTCACCACCTACAGTAAAAAGCCTTCGCCAACTGTGCAATACATTGCCTACAACCTCTAAAATAATATTCAAACAACAGTATTTTTTGTAAAGATAATAAAAAAATTAACAATAAAATATAAATATAAAATAAAAAAAAAAAGCAACTTTGTAATAATAGAAAAACAATATAATAATCAAAGAATAGTCTAATATTAGAACGTGACATATATAGGCAACCAAACAACCAACGTCAACTGGATGAATCTATTTCAGTTTATCAACAGCATCCGAAAAACTAACTCGCCTTACAAATCACATCTAGATGTTTTCTGTAAAAGCGGTGGATGTCTTAATTTGGTTGCCGTTGATTTTCTCTTTGAAGATTTTGTCCATGCTGTCAGTTCTCTTTTGTTGTCCAAATTCTTCCTCTTCTTCGCCTTCAGTGTTCAATCCAGTGGTCTGAGATGCTGCATCGTCTTCTTCCTCATTTTCTAATGACGGTTTTTCTTTTTCGCCTTCAATCACCACAGGTTTCGAGATGTCTTGTGTAGATACTTTTGTAGTCTGAGCTTCAGCACCTTCTTTCTTGACATCTGATATACGCTTGTCATTTTCGCCTGTTTCTTCGGCTTTCTCACTCTTGGTTGGACTAGCAATAACTGCAGCCTTTTTGGTTTCGGTAACTTCTTCAGTTTCAACCTTTGCATTGGAACTGTCCTTTTCAAATACTCTCTTAGAAAAATTTCTGAACAAATTATGGTTCATTATTGGACTTGTTGGTCCCTTTTGCGTTTCTTCCGCTTTTGGTGCAGTAGTAGCTCCAGGAGATGCTGCAGAGTTGGATCTGACTCTTTTAGATAATTTATCAAAAAATGCACCAGCTTTTTTGCTTGGAGTACGAACAAGACTAGCTGGACGTAACTTCTTCGAGCCTTCAGCAGATACTGGTGCAGCAGCAGTTTCTGAAGTACTCGTCTCAACAGCATCTACAGACAACGCCTCACCAGCTTTGATATCATCAACCTTCACGGGTCCTTCTTCTTCTTCCTCATCCAAGTTTGGAGTGGCTTCTTTAAAATCAGCATGTAATTCCTTCCATTTGGCGTCAGAAGCCCTCAAATCTTTCAAGATCTCCTCTTGTTTTTTAGCTAATATTTCCTTTTCTGATTCAAGGTCACGAATTATAGCTTCATGCTTTGCTAATTCTTCTTGATACTCCTGTTCTCTTGCCGCTTTTTCTTTAGCTTCTTCCTTCAAAGAAATTTGCTTGATTTCATCTTCAAGAGCCTTGATCTTATTCTCATTGAAACTACCGGTACCCATGGTTTCACTAGCCTTAGTAGCCAATTTCTTTTCTTCATCCAAAGCTTTCATTGCCTCTTCCTTGAATTCCATTTCCTTCTTGACTCTCAAATGTTCTTTGATTGTAAGTTCTTCATCATCTTGAGACTTCTTTTTAGAGGCTTGGTTTTGCTTTTGTTCGGTGATTCGTTTAGTAACCTCATGTTTTTTTATTTCAATTTCTTGCTGTGCTTTAAGAATCTCTTGCTGATTAGTTGCATTATTTAATCTTTCTTCAGACAACTTCAATTCTTCTTCAGCGGTTTCCAAACGATCTTTAGATTTTTTCAAAAGCTCATCTTGGAACTCATTGATCTCCTTTTTGCTATCAACTAACTTTTGCAAAGCCTGCTCTTCTACAACTAAGCCATCATAAGTCTTAGTTTCCGCGGCAATCTTTAACAAAATAGGTTTCAACAATTCTTGGTTCTTCAATGTTAATCTCTTCAATTCATTTTGATTCTCCAACTTAAAGTCAACAAGTTCTTTATCAAGCTCGGTTGTTTGTTTCAACTTGTTTTCATTCAAATTTTTCAAGATCAAATCATGTTTCTTTTGAGTCTCTTCAAGAATTTGTTTCTGGTTAGTGATTTCTTCATCCTTGACCTTTTTCAATTCTTGCTTCTTTGATAAATACTCTTGCTTAGCATCTTCAATTTCTTTCTTTTGTTGTTCTTTAACTTGTTTCATTTCATTCTTATTTTCTAGCTTGAGTTGTTTGACTGCCTTTTCGTGTTCTTCCAATTGTTGTTTTAATTCGGCCTCTTTTGCAGCGTATTCTTCGTCAATCTTTCTTTGCTCCTCAGCTTTAGTGCTTATCTCTTCTAATACAGGCAGGACAAATTTTCTTGCAATGGCCTCAACATCTTCAACATTCATTTTCAAGCCACCACCTAAGTCATACTTTCCATCAACAGCTCTGGAATAGGTATTATAACCATAGCTAGAAGAATAAATGTCACCCAGTTCAACACGTTTCTTTGCAACGGCAATAGCTTGCTCATTGAACTTTTCATTAGAGAATATATAAGAATCACGGCAATTGTTGTCAATTTCTTGTAATGTTTTACTAACCCTTTCATGAACAACACGAGCAAGGTTTGAATCCACAGCAGCACCACCTGCGATGCTAACGGAGCCACTAGGAGAAGAAAGACCATTATAACTGAATGAATGTCTTTTGTTATTGGAAGCATCTATAGATGATAAATCTGTAGCAGTAGCTTTGCTGGCACCCATTGCCGCATGAGAAGCTTCAAATTGTTCGTTGTTGGTAAGATATTTTTTAGTTAAACCGTTACGATATTGAAGACCAGATTTATGAGTACCTGCAAGTCTCATGCTCGTTAAAACGGATGCATTTTCAGCAGCAACAGAATTCAACTTTGAATAGTCAATAGTGGCAGAAGTAATCGACTTTGATGGACCTGATGGGCCTACATAAGCTGTAGGAACGCTGGTAGCGGAATTTTGGATCAGCTGAGCGGAAGTGTCAGCAGATGCGGCGGCACTATCGGCAAATCTTTTCTCTCCTTGAGCTTTCTGTTCGTAATAGGACTTACTTTCCAAAGCAACAGGAACCTTGTTTGCAGAGTAGCGATACGCGGTCATTGCAGCATACGCTGAGTTTTGTCTGACATCTTCTTCATCTTGAAAGTCCTCGGCAATTGACGTATCGCAAGTGTCAGAGTACGCAGCAGTGGAGGAATTTGCAGCGGCGGCAGCTGCAGCACTAGAATAGCCAGAGTGCGAGGAAACGGTTGAGCCGGAAGATACCGAGGTGATAGTGGTAGAAGATTTTCTTGTTTTGTGAGATTTTGCTTTGTTTGAAGAGGATGCAGCCAATAAAGCAGCTTGAGACTTTGGGGGAACATAAACTGAAGTGTTTGAGCTGGATTTGGTGGCCAACTTAGCGGCATTGACCAAACATAATTTTGAGTTGGGGATTCCCAAGGATGCGGCAGGTTGGGTCGAGGCCAACAGCTTCTTTCTGGCAATGTATCTTGCGCTTTCGGAAAGCTGTTCCGACTCCTGCTTGTATACTTTTGCGGAAACAGACATTGTGGTCAATCAAATTTCAACAAAGGATAGCAAAGAGTGTTTTGGTGGATGGTTCGGTCGGAAAACTGTCGATTGTGTGTTTTACGGACTGTCGCGTCGAGTATGTCGCTGGCAGATGCTGGATGGTTTTATATGGCGTAGTCCAACAGATTCAAGTTAGTTTCAACAGTCTCTGGTACGTCCACTGTCCTGTGTATTGTTTGTGGGCAGCTCTTATTCAATTCAATGAAGTAATCCTGGAGAGTCAAAGGCAAAAAGTTAGAGAAAGCAGAAACACAAAGCTATTTATTGCTCTTAGTTTTCTGTCTGGTTATAGGCTGTTTTGCTGATCTAGTTCACCAATGTGTAAAAGGGAACTGTCTTGTCTTTTTAGATTGGCTTCTTGGTGTCTGGGCTGGTTTCGCCGTTTGTAAAAGATAGAATTTGCTTCACTATCTCTGTTCAAATTTGCTTAATTGTCTCTTTTTAAATTTGCTTCACCGTCTATATTGTCTGCGTTCCTTCTTATTGGCTGCGAGCAAGCTAAAAAAAAATCACATAATACGTCCCACAATAGAAAACGCTAGCAAGCAGCAAAAAGAAGAAAAAGAGTGACTCCATTTTTGTCATATGCTTTGAGAAGTTGCCAGCATAAATAAGTGGTCTTTTCTTTTTGGCTACCGAAACTGTCAGCTGATTGAAGCATTGGTTTTGAACTATGGCTATTTTAGATTTTTTCAATTCTTTTTCCATGTCCAAGAAAAGCAATGAGATAATAGCATTTGCAATAATGTGATGTAATGCGTGCTTTTAACGTCTTTTAATACCCCGAATTTTTCTTACTATTGTTTTCTTGTGGTTTTCTGTGTAACTTTGTTCTTATCGCAGTAATTTTCCTAACTTGTCGTTTTTCGTATCCATCAACATGGAAAACCACAAAACAAAACACCTTGGAACAAAAATATCTTGGAACAAAACACCTTGGAGACTGTCAATGCAGCAACAAAATCCGTACATTCACACCAAAAATGACGCCATACCAGCAAAAGATAAAACCCATACATTGAGAAAGAACCATATATTTTCACAAAACCCTTGCATTTTTACTTCCGGACATTCGAGAACCCTTGCATTTTTACTTCCGGACATTCGAGACTCGTTTTGCCATACAAGTGAAGAGCTCTCACATCACCCACACATTTTTGCCACCCATACATTTGAGCTCGTACATTGTGAACCATACATTGTACGCTACATTGTACGCCAACATTGTAAACCAGGGACCTCCCATGCTAGGTCTTGAAGTTTATTGGACTGCCTGATTACCGTCAAAAGAGAAAAGGATCGAGTGATTTGAAAAGAAACCAGGCGAGCACAACATGTATTTAATTCAATCTTGAAAATCCCTGGAAAAAATGCAGAAATACCCCAAGTATCCCCTGGTGCTCAACCCACTTTTCTTTTCCTTGTAAGCCACAAGAACCGTAAGAAGATCATCTATTTCCGTTTCGTTTTTTTTTTTGTTTATCAATAGATGTTTCATAGTTCTTTAATTGTATCTTCTTTGTAAAATGATCAGCAGCTGTCTGAAATTCTGTGTTATTTTGACAAAAGTTTTTTTTTTAAGAATAACTTACTAATAGGGTTACAACACACTTGTAATGTAAGGTATTACTTTCTACGGTACCGGGCTCTCCTTCAAAAAGTTCATGTCAACTTAGATCTGAATCTGCAAATAATCTTCATTTCGACTATTTGCTATTGATTCTTGACAATTGATACTGATAAACAACTATTACAATTAGGTATCTTGTTAAATACCCCAGCATATGATTCTGTTTCCATTTGGTGAGTCTGAGATCTGTGCGGCCGCCTAAACTCCGTCAGTGAACCAAAAATCACAAAAAAAAAACAATAGAAAACGTCAAGTTGCTGTTGCAGCGCTTCATGTTTACAGTATATAAGAAACCTAGCTATTTATCCAATTAGTTTGTGATTTGTGACTTTGTATAATCACTTAAATAATTGTTGTTTCTACAAAATAATATCCAGCTGACCACACAATTTCTTAGATGATATGATGTCTTAATTTTTTTTTTTTTCGATTGTTCAAAAGTAGCTTTCCAGACATACCTTATGATTAATAAAGTATTTTTCCATTTTGCCAGAAGAGTTGCAGTCCCAACAAGGAATGGTGCTTGCCTCGTTGGCATCCGTAAAGCACCAACAAGGCGTGGTATTTCTCTGAGAACATTTGCTGACAAAATTTCGACGGCTCAAATGCCAATAACAGCTGAGACACCCAAAACCAAAATCACAATCTTGACGAGTCATACTCTTGGAAATCGAATACCAGTTTCTCGTGATAGTTTTCGAAGCTACAGTTTTTTAAGCGGTCTTCACTGTCCATCTTCGAAAGAGCTACCTTACTTTGCTTTACTTTCGCAATTTAAAAGATACAACTCCACACTGCAATCCACAACTAGTGAGCAGAGCAAAGATAGCAAGAAGTCAGTACAGAAAAAACAAAGCTTTCCATTGATCAAAACAAGGCAGGAGTTTGTGGCTTCATCTGCAACTTCGTTTTTGGATAGTATCAAACTCAATTTAAAATGGCTTCTTATCAAGCAAAACAGACCATTCAATACTGATGATATGTCTGCATTCATATCATGGTTTGTATGGTCCAACATATTATGGTTTATTTTAGGTACCACTACGTTTGCCTCTATTCTCTTGTATTTATTTAAATATATCACGGAGGATGAAAATAATGAAACTAATTTCTTGGACAACTTGCTCTTGAAATTACTATTTAGGTATGATTCTGAAAAATTAAGTATTCAATTTATGGAGAGATCCACTAATGATTCAAATACTGGAAATGAAGATAATATCATCCCAAATATACGAGACGGTGTCATCAGTTTAAATAATTTGAGAATCCGAACGAAAAATCAGTATGACGAGCAACTCAACTTGGATATTTTTATCCAGAAAATGGATTTAACCCTTGACTTCACTAAGTGGTATCAAGGAAAGGGATTGATAAACTCCGTTTGTATTTTCGGCGGTAATGGTGTCATTGAAAATAGTGTCAGTGAAATCACTGAAAAGTATGATGATGATGTTGAAAATTATGAGTATGACAATAATGAAAGACACAAAAATAAATTTAATACAGCTGAAGATAAACAGTATTTGAATAAAATGATCCTTCCAATTATTTTCAACAACAATTCGGATTATGAATTTGGCCCGATCAAAGTTCTGAATTTTACAATTGTTTACAGCGATATTGATAATGACTATGAAGAGTTTAATTTGCAAATATTCAACGTAGACTTGAAGAAATTGAGATTAAAATGGCTTCTATTCGACTTGATGAAACCAGAAATATGTTCGGGAACGATAAACGATGCGTTGTTTAGTATTCATAAAAAACAGTTGCAGACGCAGTCTAACTTAAAGTTGTATTACAATAATAATAATAATAATAGCAATAATGGAAATTCATTAGAGGAGGTTACACTGAAGAATGCTAATTCTTTGAATAAAGTTAATGATGATGATATTAATAGTATCATAAGAATTGAAGTCAACAATGTAAATTTGAAAACAAATCCTTTGTTGAAAAGAAGTTTTAATTGGTTAATTGATGGAAAAGCAAACATTACTTGCGATATTAGTATTCCAAGCGAAAAACATTTTAACATCAACGATTTGATAAATGAAATAACAAATAAAGTTGATGTGAAATTCATTAATAAAAATATTGAACAATTGGTAAAATCTACAAAAAATGAATTGAATAACGTTCTGCCTTTTTTTGATTACAATGATTTGTTCAATTTTAATTTTGGTCAAGTGGTTGCCATTCCAGACAATTCTGAAGTTAATAAATCTAGAAATTCTAATGCAGCATTAGTTACCAGTAGTGATAAATATGGTAAAAATTACATATTCCGAATGGCTTCCTCTAACGAAAGCAGCAAAGCGTTGCCTAATAGTATTGAAGACAAAAATCATTTGAAAACTTCAATAAATAACAGATATATTATTTTTGACTTGAATATCCAGTTTGTTAATCCAATAGCAGCAGTACCTTCCGTACTTCCTTATTCTAAAATTAAAGAATCGAGCTACATGAGTTATGAAGATTTGAAAAAACTAGTGGCATTCGTAAATCAAACAGCCACTGACAGATCATTTTTTGCTAAAAAGAGTAAATCCATACTTTCAAATTTCGACAATAGTACAAATACAAGAAAAAATATCAGTTACGCTGATATGACAATCAGTAATGATAATACATATAGTGGTTCAGACAGATTGTTTGGTTTAGGGAGTACTGAAAATTTAGAACTCACGGACAAGCAATTTACATTAAAAAGCACAACTATTTTCAACCTTGATGAATTGTATATGAAGGTTTCTTTAACTAGTGAAACGGATATATTGGATCAATGCTTAGATGACTTGTATGACGATTTGGTAAGGAACCTTCACCATGAGATGCACACAAGATTTAGATTTTCTTAATAATAAATATGTTCTTTTGATATATATTTAAATAACATTTTAAATTTATCAGTTTATTTGTCATTTCAACTTAATATTGTTTGCATTATATACGCATGTTATTATCTAATGAATCCTTGCATAATATTTTTTTCCATGTTCTAATTACTCATCATTATCATTGGCGATTCATAAGCACGGAAAATTTTTTTTTTTTTTGGTTTTTCAATGATCTCAGTAATATGGAAATTCTGCCAAAAAAAAAATATAAATCAGATTAGCTAATTTCAAGGACATCAACTCAAAGTATGCTTTTTTAGAATAATCGTACATTGCATTTCTTTCTTTTTCTCAACGGTTAAAGTGGATTTTGCTATTCGAGTATTTTTGAATAGTGTTATAGATCATTAAAAGAAAAGTGAAATTAAAAGAAGATTTATGAAAAGAGAATATGACTTCGGTTACTGCTGCTTTCAATAAAAGCCCTTTCTATCAGGCTGAAAACTTAAAGGCTATCATTGCTGTTTCGCAATATAATCCATCTATTATAATAGATTATGATAATCAGGAAAACACCAAATCTGTTCATTATAATGATGTCAACATTGAATTAGTCGATGCAGATAGTATTGTTTTATATCTTGCCTCTATTACTCAAAACACAAACCATTTTTCCTCGAAGCATGAAAGGGTTTTTGAATTGTTATCCGAGTTAGCTGTTCTTTTACCTAACTTTGAAAAATTAGACAGAGCTTCTTTCAAAATAGCAAACTTGCCTGTATTTGAGGAAGTCATTCTTACTGATCCATGGCAAATTTTATTATTTGCTTCATTATATCCATTTCATTCCGCCAAATTTGCTTTTTTAAAGCCATATAAATGGTTTACTAAATTCTTCAAATCTTCTCAAATTAACAGCTGCATCAAATCGTTGAAAAACTTATGCTCAGTTATTATTACCTTAGAAAATAAAAAGATTCAAGCTGCAAAAAATTTAGAAAAAAAGAAACAAGAAGGTGGTAACTCTGCTTCAGCTAATGTCAGAGAATACAAAGCTACTAGAACTGGTGAAAGAAAACTTTTGTCTAAAGATCATGAAGCCTTTCTTAGCACAGTAAAATCTAAAGAACCAATTTTACCTAAAGCTGATAAAAAGAATATTTTGATCACTTCTGCATTACCTTATGTTAACAATGTTCCACATTTAGGTAACATTATTGGTTCAGTTTTATCTGCAGATGTCTATGCTAGATATATGAAACACAAACCTAATTATAACGTTCTTTTTGTTGGTGGTACTGACGAATATGGTACAGCTACTGAAACAAAAGCTTTAGAAGAAAAAACTACTCCTAGAGCTCTTTGTGATAAGTACCATGCTATCCATAAACAAATTTATGATTGGTTTGATATTGATTTTGACTATTTTGGAAGAACAACAACACCATTTCAAACCGAGATTGCTCAGCATATCTTTATGAAACTTTACGATAATGATTACTTAACAGAAAAAACTATTGAACAATTATACTGTAACGAACACAAAGGTTTCCTTTCCGATAGATATGTTAATGGTACTTGTCCAAAATGTGGTTATGAAAAGGCTAGAGGAGACCAATGTGATGGCTGTGGTGCTCTTTTGGATCCATTAGAGTTGATTGATCCTAAATGTAAATTAGATAACTCTACTCCAGTAAAAAGAGAAACTGATCATATGTATTTGCAGCTTGATAAATTACAACCTGCAACGGAAGAATGGATTAAAAAAGCTAGTGTCGAAGGAAATTGGACAAAGAATGCTATTAAAATCACTAATGATTGGTTAAACGAAGGCCTTAGAGCGTTCGCCATTACTAGAGACTTAAAATGGGGTACACCTGTTCCATTAGAAAAATTAAAAGACAAAGTGTTATACGTTTGGTTTGATGCCACAATTGGTTATGTTTCTATTACTGCTAACTATTTGAAAAATATGAACTGTGATAATGATTCATGGAAAAAATGGTGGATGCGTTCTTCTGAAATTAAAGACTTGAAATTACATCAATTCATGGGTAAGGATAATGTTTCTTTCCATACTATTATTTTCCCATCATCCTTGATTGGAACTGGTGAAGACTGGGTCAAATTACATCATATTGATACCACTGAATATTTACAATACGAAGGCGGAAAGTTTTCGAAATCTGAAAAAATCGGTGTTTTTGGTGATCAGGCCAAGGATACTGGAATTGATAATGCAGCATGGCGTTTTTACTTAATTTACATGCGTCCAGAATCATCTGATTCTCAGTTCTCTTGGGATGATTTTGTTCGTGTCAACAACACTGAATTATTGGCAAAAATTGCTAACTTTAGCAGTCGTGTTATGTCTTTTGCTTACAAAAATTATCAGCGTGTCATTCCATCTAATACCGTTCCTCTTGAGAATGAAGCTGCTTTGATTAATGATTTGAACAAGTTGCTTGAATCTTATAATGAAGCCATGATGGCAAGCAAACAGCGTCGTGGTTTAGAACTTGCTGTTCAAATTTCTAGTCGTGGTAACCAATTCTTGCAAGACAACAAATTGGATAACTCTCTTTTCCGTAATTCTCCAGAGCAATGTGATAGAGTTGTGTATTTAGCTTTGAACTTGCTAGCATTGGTTTCACTGGTTATTTCACCATTTGTTCCATCTTTAACAGATAAGATAAACAAACAATTAAACATTGGAGATAACGTTGATTTAGCTATCCCAGATAAGTTTGAATTTCTTCTCGGTGGTGGCCACAATGTTAATGAGCCAGAACATCTTGTTCAAAGAATAGATGAAAAGATGATTGACGTATGGAGATCAAAATATGGTGGTAAGCAGGCTTAAACTTAGCAAAAACAAAAATTCCTATTTATTGACAGTCATTAAATTTTTTCAATCTTAATCCCTATTTTCTTACTATATGCCTTTTTCTAGTTTTTATAGTAAATTTATAAAATAAATTAGTATTTTAAAACTTAAAAGTTATTTAACTTCTTCAATCATATAGAAGTTAGTTCAAATATTTTGTCTATGTGCAAGTAAGTCATGTCTAACCACTGTGTTTAAAAAAAATGAATTATTAATCATTTTTAAGTATTGAGTATATATGTGTAATATCAATTTAGTTTGGAGCACAAACTTTCAAAATTACACTTAATGGAAAGAATGTAAACATGATATAAAAATTTTAACATAATTTTTCAACTAAATAATAAAAAGACACTTCTTGCAAAATATTTCTTTTAAAAAGCGAACAGAATTATGATATAAATGAACGAAAAAATACTTTAAAATCAGGAATAAAACTCAGAATAGTCCCTGGTTCTAGAATAAAAAAAGATATATTTCGAATTTTAATGTACCGCCATCAGTTATATAGTTATTAATCTTGCCTGTTACAATCAATCAGGGAATTTCTACTATTTCTGAAGGAATTTGTCTTTTACAGTGAGTTTCAGAAATTATTGGTAAATTTTAATATAATTCAAAAGACAAGAGATATTTGATGATAATCTTTTGGGTTTTTGCTTCAAAAGAACAGAACAATATTTTCTAAATTAGACTGATGATCATATTTTTTTTTTATTTTATAAGCAAACTTTGTTTTTAGTTTTGCCTAACTGATTATAGATATTCGGTGATATTTTTAAAACAGTTGATAAGACAAGTAAAAAGATAAATACGTCTGATTAATATTTCAGATAAATGAAGTACTCAAAGAAAAACCGCAAATTAACCTCTAAAATAGTTTTTTGAAAGCTTAATAGAAATTCTTTTTGAGAAACAAGAATTTTTATAATCAAAATTGAACTATTTGATCGTAGAAATTTTGTTTGAATGATTATTTTTGGCATGGTAAAAACCAATAAGACTCACATCGTTTTGTGGTTTATAAATTATAAAAAGTACAAGAATCTAATGAGCCCGAACCTTATGGATCTAACAAATAAGGCAAGGATAATGAACTACAACCAAAAAAAAAAACGGGCATTGTTTAAAGTACAGTGATTTAACCAGAATTAACTTATAAGTTTTCAAAAGGATTTACTTTTTGATATTCACTAAGTTTGACAACATCCATGAATTTTCATGAAAACAAAAGAAAAATTATAACTTTCATTCGTGGTCGAAAATAACCAACCATATTTAAGCTTTAATTGCCTCATCTTGTGATGCAATCGTTCAAAAGAATAACCGATCCGGTTTTGCGGATTAGATAGGAGCCTTCCGCGGATGCAGAGGACCGTTCGGTATTGATGATGACTCTGCCAGACAGCTAAATTCAACAAGGGGTTAATATCATCGTAATGTCATTTAATAGATAATTGGCCCATTATCTACATAATTTGGTCAATTACATAAAGGTAAATAACAAACAGTACTTTCTGAAATCGAATTGTTCATCACATTTATCATATAATGCACGACAAGCCAAAGATTTTTGATTCACTAGGGAAAAACCCAGATTTCCACGAACCGGTTAAGCACATCCATGACTTTGCTGGTACAGTTGCTTTCCAGAAAACAGTTGCCATGGAACACTTAACTGCAATTCTTTCTGAAATATTGAAACTTACGGCGTTGAGTGAATGTCCATCAGAGTTGTTTGAACCCAATATTGTTACTCGGACTGACGATGATCGTAGATTGCATACACACACAAATAACAACCAAGCCTCCACATTTGTTCCGCATTATAAATCACCGCAAAATCAGAATGAAATATATAAAAAATATATGGATGATAATATCTCAACCAATGATAACGGTGGTGTCGCGATGGTTATTTCTCTTCTTGAGTATTTGAGTGATTTGGCAGATGATACGCCCCCATTGCCTGGTCCAAGAAGGTACGGAAATTTTGCATGTAGACATTGGCATCAGAAATTTGAACCTGACTTGAAGAAAAAACTTACAGAAATCATTGTAGATTCGAATTTATATGTTGGCCCTTCCCCGCAAAAGTTCATTGACGAGATTCAGTTTTATATCATTAATTCTTTTGGATCGGAAATCAGGTTAGACTATGGAACTGGGCATGAATTGAATTTTATGGCATTTCTTGGATGTCTTTGGATGTCTGATGTTTTGATTGATATGACTGGTAAAAAATTCATGGTTATATTCATAAAGTATTACGATTTGGTTCGTAAATTGATCTTGAACTACACTTTAGAACCTGCTGGCAGTCGTGGAGTTTGGGGTTTGGATGACCATTTTCATATTATTTATTTATTAGGTGCTGCTCAGTTTATTGATCCAAAAGATCTCGTATCGACTGTATCGACAAAAGTATCAACTAAACTTAGCAGTCATTCAAATAATAGACACATTTTAACTCATGATTCAAGGAATCGTGCTAATAAGGAGGGAGGTATCATGATACCAGATCCTAAAGGTATTATGGATGACAGTGTGGTAAACGATTATAAATTTAAAAATTTTTACTTTAATGCTATTGCATTTATTAAAAAAGTTAAGTTTGCGCCATTTTGGGAATCATCTCCAATCTTATATGATATATCTGGTGTCAGAACGTGGAATAAAATATTTCTTGGTTTAAAAAAAATGTACAATGCTGAAGTTTTGGGAAAGTTTCCTGTGGTTCAACATTTTTGGTTTGGAGGTGTATTTTATCCTTGGATAGACGAAAGTAATCAGAATAATTCATAAAATCCCTATAATTTTGAGAACATAAACTGCTTCTTCTCACTATATTTTACTAATTTGTTTATTTATATTTAAAATGATACTAATGGCTCATATATTTTTTGTTAATCATATGCAAAAGGAGATAAACTCCAAAATATAAACTGTTCAAGTTGACAGAACTTTTGAAATAAAAAAAGAAGTAAACAGCTGATCTCTGCAAACTTTCTCTACTCAAAAAGCTCAATAAATTAATACAACCATTGCTTATATTTGACATTTTAATTAGACACTAGTATTTCCCTTGAAGACATCATCTAATAGTTTAGCACATTATATAATCGTTTAGTTCAACTCAAAAGGTTACTATGAAAAAAGAATCAAAATTATACAGGGTAGCTATCCTAAAAAATGAAGAACAAAACAAAATATCAATCATCATCTTCATCATCTTCATCATCTAAACCTGGAATTGGATAGTTTAAAACAACTGCCAATCCTCCAACTTTATCCAATTGGCTTCCAGAATCATGCAAAGTTGAAAAAATAGCAACTTCTCCACCTTGATCTTTGACTTTGTCACTTAACTCGATGTAAAATTTTCTTATTTTGGCATCATCATTTCTGAATAAAGAATCCAGCATCAATAAACATTTAACAGCACCTGAGATCGCTACAGATTTTACTACTTCATCTTTTCCATACCATGAGCGGTCATCATCTAATTCGAGATGCTTGAAAAATTCTTCAATAATTTGACCATTTTTGAGATACTTGGTATCTACCAATGATTGCTGCACATTCTTGTCATCTAATATTTCATCTAATGCTTGCAAATAGCCATTATTTGTATGCGCAACCACGATTTTTGATCGATTATCTAAGAGAAGCTTATTATTTTCTATTGTTGCATCACTTAATATAACGTTTAGCAAGTTTTCTGCGTATTTACCCGGGGAAGCAATTAAAATTACCTTCAATCTCTGCAAATCAAATTTCTTCGTGAACGTGGTATAGCAAAGCTCGTAAAATTTCTTCATAGCTTTATCATGTGCGGAGGTATCACCACCTCTTCTTTTTTTAGGTATGGACTTGATCACTTTAGCAATTAGCATCTTCACATTTCCTGACAATAGACAGAAATGCGCAATACCCTCTTGAAGAACTACTGCACCTGTTTCGGCTTTACCATTGACATCGGCTGCTTCATTAATAGAGTCCAATGTAAATTCATCGAATTCTTGTTTGTACAATGTAAATGCATAATTTGTATCTATGACAGCTGTATGGTAGGATCCTAAAGGAACGTATTGATTTTCTTCAATAGTACGGCCTTTGCATCTGAGAGAAGAGCTTTGTGCTTCAAACTCGATATTTTCAAGCTCAAGTTTTAATTTAACAAGCATTCGTTCAGTCTTCTTAGTTCCTTCCTTAGTCACATTTCTTGATGTAGTAACATTTATGACATCCCCACTTTGAATTACGTTATATAACACCCAGATATCGTCTTCATCCTCAGCTTTTAAAGTCATAAAACTCTCCTTGTTACCAAAATTTGACCTAACGATTTTCATTTTTATACATAATTTTGCTATAACCTTTGAAAAAAATTCTTCAATACACTAAGGTAAACAAATCCTTTATTAAAAATAAACTTTAAACAAGGATTTGTTTGATTCTTCAATTGATTTGGTAATTGAAATGACGAAAACTCGTTAAAATTAAGATTTCAAATATTCATTTTTGAAGTATAATATATAATTTTTTGATTTTTCTTAGCATTTTGTGCCCTGTTAATGGTTCAATATTGTCTTTTTGTCTTTTTTTTTTTTTGGTTTTTTTTCTTTAAAAAAGAATTTACATATTCATAGTCAAATAGCTGTACACGAAGAATATCGATTATCATCATGCTAGACTTTGAGTTGGGATTTATCAAAGGTTATATTGAATAACAGTAGAAAAGAAAACAGGTTTGAAATAATGGTTTTGAAACCTATAGTTGCTACACACGAAGATTTGATTCATGACGTTGCGTTTGATTATTATGGAAGAACTTTAGCGACATGTTCATCTGATAGACACATCAAGGTATTTAGATTAAATGATGCTGGGAAATGGATAATTAGAGACTCATGGAAAGCACACGATGCCTCAATTGTAAAACTTGCTTGGGCTCCTCCTGAATTTGGAGAAATTTTGGCTTCTGTTTCATATGATAAGACTTTGCGTATTTGGCAGCATCGTAATGATGCTATATCCAATTCTGGCACTTGTTTTAAAAGGCTTGCAACAAAAAAAGACGCTCAGTGCCCTCTATTTGATGTTTCATTTGCTCCAGTTTCTGTTGATGCCTTCAAAGTTGCAACAATTGGTTCAGATTCTACGCTTAGAATCTATGATGCAACTAATCTTTCAGATCTAACTGAATGGAACTTAATCAAAACAGAACGTATTGCTGATAAGAAAAATCTGACAACACACATGAAAAATAATACAGAACTCAATTTCACTGTCAACTGGTGTCAGTCAAAATACGCTCTGGAAAAGCTCTGTGCATCTGCTAATGATGCTGTGGTATTATACATCAATATTAATGGAGAATACAGAAAGGATCAAGAATTGGTATCATCTGGACTCATAAGGGACATATCTTGGGCACCATCTATGGGAAGATCATATGAATTGTTGGCTAGCGCGTCTAATGATGGTTGTGTAAGAATATACAAGATAGCTGATCGTTCACTAGATGAGTATGGTGTATCTTATGGGGCCGGAAGTAACAGCAGTTTGAGATATCAGAGCAAAAATAAAATAATTAATGATGATGATGATGTTCAAATGACTGAAAATAAATCGTCAAATGTACTTGTCATTTCATTGTTGAATACTTTAAGAGATCATAAAACCGATGTTTGGTCTGTTAGTTGGAATAATACAGGAACCATATTGAGTAGTAGCGGTGATGATGGTAAAGTGCGCTTTTGGAAAGCTAGTAGACCTGAAGAATATAGATGTATTGCTACTACCTCTGTTCAAGGGAATTCTTGAAAATAGCTTCACTAATATAATGATCTTAATTTGAGTTTTTCAAGAAAATATTCTATAAATGTATTCTATAAATGTAGATAATACTATATATTTTTAGAGCAAATGATAAAACTTGTGATATTATAAAAAAATATGCAAAAATGAAAAAAAATAAAAAAAAATAGAAAAAGCTAAAAAAAAGATAACAAAAATACAAAACATAAATCTATTTCAACTAAGATTTGGACATTTTAAACAATTCAAATTTCATCAGTTCAACAAAGGCATTACTCAAGTAATAAGGATTGAAATCATATAGATTTTCATAAAAGTTGAGCAACACTTTAGTGTTCCACAAATCATCAATACTTTTCGCATTGACAATTAATGACTTAACTTCGAAGCGAATGTTATCTATGAGAGAATTATTGTGAATATTGTTTTCCTTTTCAATTTCCTCACCAAAAATAAAATCACAAAGCCTACTATAGGTATTCTGTTTTTTAATTTCAGAATCATCAAAAATATTTGAAAATTCTAGCAGGTTTTTATCATCGTCAACTATCGTAGGGTAAAAGTTCTTTTTGCTATAAACAAACATCGTTAAATTATCTTTTAGTTTGTTGAACAAGTCAAATTGATTTAATTTCAAGTTTGCGAGATTTAAATTTATTGGGAAATGTTCATCGGACAACATTTCAATATTTAATATTTCATTAATATTAGGAATCAAGCATGGAGTGTTATATATTACTTTTTTCTCTTTACTATCTTTAAACTCAATACTAATTGGTATATTTGTAGGCTTATTAGTATCAACATCTCTGAAAACTAAACACCTTGGACTCACTGCCAATGCCCAAAAGTTTCTAAGAGCTTGCAAGTAAATCTCAGTTTCTCCGCCAGATGGAGCTGGATAGACAGCGGTAAGTAAAGACGCTATTGAAAAATTTGAGTCATCAAACGCATACTCGCCACTTCCTAGAAACAAAAATCCTAGAGCTAAACTTGAAGATTCATAATTTGAATATTTCATATTTAAATTTGTTCTATGATGTAAAATACGTAAGCGCCTGAATGTTTCCAAATCACCACTACCAGCGACAATGATGGCAGCAGATAATGCTATGGTCCCCTGAATCGTTAGAACTGAAGTCTGTGTTATTTCTTCATCAAAACAAGAAGTTTCTGTCTCTGTTAATTTCATGAAATGATCTAAGTAGTATAATACAGTGTTCGATGCTTCCCTATTATTGGAAGAACAAAATTTAAAAGCCATCGATAAACAAGCTCCTGCAATACAATAAAAGTAGTTTAACTGGTCACTGTCCAATACTTTAATGTTTTCAATATAAAACTCCTTCTTTAAACAGGTAGGAATTTGTGATTCAACCCATTGCTTTGTACTATGAACTGTATTCCACATAATCAAGTTCCTTGCGACAATTCGCAAGAGAAGTAAATCAGGTCTGATATAATCTAACAATTTTTGAGTCTCTGGTACTTGTAATTTACTTGCTATGCTAGTATTTCCAGTTTTTATATATATCAATCCTAATGCAATAATTGCACCTGCAGCAGATTTGTCATACTCTTCGTATCCTTGAACATCTTTCAAGGAGACTGCCATTGATAATAATTCGTATGTAGTGTGTGAGTCATTCAAACCAACCAGGTCGTTACCTTTGCCTAAATTCACATAACCTAGAGCTATTCCCGCTGCAAGTCGATAACCTTCATTGGCAACAAATTTCTCATTTACGGAAATTCGATTGCTAATTTGTGTTAGCAAAATTTCACTCATTCTATGATGACCTGTCTCCATATATAGCAAACCAATACCAATAATACCAGCAGTTTGCACTGGTAGTGCAACATTCAAGTCCGTTGCCCCTTGTGGTAATAACGCCACAACATGAACCGACAAAACTTTGGTTAATTTCACATCCATAGTACCCCTAGCACTGGCGGAGGTTCCTAGCAATAAACCAACGCTAACGTGCGTATTCTTTGGACCTAAATAATTATACATGTGCCATTCTTCTAGATCCGTTAGCTGACCATTGAGACCTAAACCTAATAGAAAACCGCCATGTTGGGGGTTTGCTACTTGTGGTTTATTGAAGACAATCCAACTACTCGCTATTTTTTTACCATTTCTTTTAATAGTTAATCCTGTAGATACACCATTGTGAAAATAACCCCAGTCCATGGTATTTGTGTCAACAGAAGACTTATCGAGACTTAATGTAATATTTCCAGGCTGAATTAATGTGTCAAAGTTCATTTTAGGAACAGGGTATTTCTCAGTCAATATTGGTATTTTGCTAGATAAAAAAAGAGCTCCTCTGCCCAAAGGAATTGTTAGTGTTCTCAATGATGCCAATACAGATATTTGTTTTTGCAAATCAATTATGTTCATCTCATTAACTGCATCTGTAACTTTCAAATTTGCCTTTTGAACTTTTGAAGACTGTAGTAATGATGTAATCTCATAATAACGACGATCTTTTGAAAACAATAACTTAGTAACACTCAATTTATCATCTTTGGAGAAATTTTCTGCAACAGAATTAGTTATTGTAGAATCAGACTTCATAGATTGTATCATTTGATTAATGTCTTTAGCAGCATGTGCATTATTCGAAGAATGATAAAAATCATATTTAACGTTATTGGTTTTAGGTGATGACATGAATTTAGTTATGTCTTTTCTTCCCAAAAGCCTGGCCAATTCAATGTTATCAGTTATAGAAACCTTATTCATAGCATATGCTAAGTATTCCTTCAAAGGTAAAGAAATTCCGAGAGGATAAGTATCAAGATCAAAGCTATTAATCTTATAATTGACAAGTAGATTTACGACGTCCATTGGAGAGAATAAATTGGAAACTATTGTTTCAAATAATCTAAGCACATAATAACTTCTTGGAGTTGTCAATTCATCTACTGTTTCATTCAGCTCCATAATTTGTGAAAGTGTAACATAAGGTACAATTTCCTTTGTGAAAATGCTGGCCAACGATTTTAAAATATTTGGAATACTATTTAAAGATTGCAAAGTTGGAATTCTCACATTCAAATCAATCATCGTTTCGAAATGAGTTTCGCCAAGATAATAAGAAGGCCAGATTTTTGGCCAGCCGTACCAAGAAGAAAGTTGAGCTAACAAAATATCCAATCTCTGAACAGAATTTTCTGACAATATATTGAGTCTCAAATCTTCTCGTATTATATGTAAAATCAAAAAAATGTTCGGAATCAAATGTATAGTATCTTCTTTGTAAGCTGGGTCCATTTTCAATTCCATATTCGAGTTCATGGATGATATAAATGGTAATAGCTCAATAATCAAATTAATTGGCTCACCATTAATAATGTCATAAAATTGGGAATCATCTGGAATCAAGATATTTAATAATGATATTATAAATGCATACCAATCATTCTTCACAATTTGAAAATTTGAACACCAAGATATCCATAAATATTCATAAACATAACTGTGTAAAAAAAATTTCAAGGCTTGTAAACAAGTCAATGTTAAGGAATCTGTAGGTTTAATATCAAAATGTAGTAACTTAATGTGATTTTCATCATTCGAAATGATTAGATCTTCATCGTAAAAATCAATCAAATATGAAATTTTAAAACTTGCGTCTTCGCTTAAAATCATAGAATCGGAAGATAGATTCAAAAATGGATGAATAAAGCGAATGCTTTTATTATCGCAATTCAACAAAATGAAATACCCGTTTTCTACCTTTATCGCATCTAATCCATCCAATGTGTATTTCTTTTGATATGATGATTCAGACCTTAATTTATTTTTACTACTTAAATCATTTGAATTATAAATAAGCAAAGTAATATTTTGAGCAACACTATTGACAATTACAACAGCGTGATTGTTCAGATATGACATTACAAATGCTTTCAAATGATTGCTCATTGAAATGAAAGGAATAGTGTTTACTTTGGATAGAACAATATCTTTTCTAAATGTTTCATGATGACTGATAAAATTATTTGAGTTGAGTACGTTAGGTATAATTCCAGAAGGAAAAACAATAGATTCATCAATATCCAAAATTGATATATCACCAGAAGCCATTCTATCTATGGTAAGCATATTTGCATTGTTGTTATTATTATGGATATCGTTACCATTATGTTTTTTGTTTTCTCCGTCATCTAGCATTATATTTTTTGAGTTGTCCATTTTTGATCTTGGAACATGTTTGGAATGAGTAATTGATGATGATACATTTCCTAGGATGTTCTCCAAATTAGCGGATGCAGTCAATTTTGCACTGACAGATCTAGAAGAGGTAGATCTTTTTCTTGTACTATTAGATCTATTGATTGTACTATTTAGTTGTTGCCTTTCATTTCGTTGATTTCTATGTATGTATCTTGTATGGTACACATTAATGACTCTTTGAAGCGGGTCATAAGTTATTGTGATAGATTCTGAGGCTAGAATCGGAGAATAAATTAATTGTTCGGAGCTAGAAAAGCTAGATGTCGAAGAAGTAATCACAATTCCAAGATCAGATAATTGATCCATTAGTAGCGTGAAAAATTGAGGCTTTGAAGAACCTGAGTTAAAGCTAGATGTTAATGGTATTATGGATGATGACGTAGGACCGGCGGGAAGACTGATAGTGGCTGAGGAGGCGGTTGATGGTATGGAGCTACTTGTACCGCTTAGCGCTGTTTTGAAGTTAGTTGTGTCTAAAATATCCAAGTGCTGTCGCAGATGGAAAGCGTCGTGAAGAAAGGCATCTATATCGTTGAACTTTGAAGACTCTTTCTGGAGAATTATGCCATGCTCAAATACTGACGAGCTTTGAACATTCACGGGAAATCTTATGAGCAATGTTTCTTTGTCTTCTGAATAAATATGAGCTTTGTTAGCTAGAATAATAATCAATGATTTTGGGCAGCTATTGTTTGGTTTTTTATTATCATTTGGAATGTTGACAAGATGAGCGTTAACAATCCTATCTTCCTTATCTTCGTATTTAATTTTCCTCACTAATTCATTGTTTCTGAGCCATATTACCTCCTTGTTTCCAATCAATAACATTTGATTATTGGCAAATAGTGATGTCCTGTAACCTTTGTAATGTGATTCATAATCATCCAATATAGGCGAACTAATATCCTTGAAACTGAAAGCCATTTCCGCTTATCTGATCGCCAGTGCAGACTGCAGAATTGACCCAAACTAATAGTATGCAGTTCAGCACTGTTTGTATAAATAAAGAATCTGGTTTCTATTGAAAGTTATTCCTGGTTCATCTACATATTTGTAAACAGCTGTATAAATAATATTATTTTTAGGTTTTTTTTTTACTTTTTGTTTTTTTTTTTAAAATCGCCATCACAATATTTTGACTCGCAGTTTATCTGTTGAACACTCTGGAAAATAAAATATTGAAAAAAATAATTAAATAGGATTATCAACCTTAAACATTCGGTGTCATAATAACTCTTTACAGTGAATTACTATATCTATAATTAATAACTGAGATTAGACGATTGGAGTAATCTAAAAGAGGACATTCTTTTAAATATGAGTTCTTTTCGAAAAAGTATTGGCTTGGGGACCTCACTTTCATTAATTGGTTCGAATATTTGGGTTAAGTCAACACAGTTCTCGCATCATTATCAACCAATATTTTCTGCTATTGGGTTTGCAATACTCGGATATTATGTCGTTGACTATTTGGTACCTCGTTTAAGAGATTCTTTCCTTAAAATAGGATTGAAGGGGAAGGATATGTCGAAGACAGACAAGCCTGTGATTCCCGAATGTTTGGGGTCAGTGGCCGCAGTAGTTTACCTATTCTTGATGTTTTTCTTTATTCCATTTATATTTTTTTCCACATATATTGCCGTAACCTCTGGAGGTGGTAATCGAGACTTCGAAGTCAGTGGATCTGCTACTGTGGCCGAAGTTAAGGCGACGCCAGGACAAGGAGTTGGGTTTGACAATAAATTTCCACATAACAAGCTAAGCGAATATCTATCAGCAGTTCTTTGTTTAGAAAGTCAGGTTTTATTGGGCATAGCTGATGATTTGTTTGATGTCAAATGGAGACACAAGTTCTTCATGCCAGCTATAGCATCCATTCCATTATTGATCGTTTATTACGTCGATTTCGGAGTAACCTCGATTTTAGTTCCTCATTTTTTAGTTGGTTACTTGAAGAAAACAACCATTGACTTGGGTATTTTATATTATGCATACATGGCATGCGTTGCCATTTTCTGTCCTAACTCTATCAATATTTTAGCGGGTATAAATGGGTTAGAAGTAGGACAAAGTGTTGTCATGGCAATGATTTTTGTGATCAACGATAGTTACTACATTTTCTTCAGCGGCAACCCGGCATCAATCTCATGTCATATGTTTTCAGTTTGTTTGTTGGTTCCATTCATAGGGGTCAGTTTGGCACTTTTGAAATACAACTGGTTCCCAGCCAAGGTTTTTGTGGGTGACACCTACTGTTATTTTGCCGGAATGGTTTTTGCAGTTGTGGGAATATTAGGCCATTTTTCTAAAACACTATTGTTATTTTTCATGCCTCAAGTCTTTAACTTTTTGTATTCTGTGCCCCAATTGTTTCATCTTTTACCTATTCCAAGACATAGATTGCCGAAATTTGATGCTACTAGTGGGCTCATGAATCCATCAATGGCGGTACTTTTTGAGGAAGAACAACAACAAGAAAAACAAACAGAAACTGCAAACACCGACCAACCACATAAATTGGAAAAACCCCAAAGATTACTACTAGATCCTAAGGGAAGCTTAGTTCAGATCACCCTTGGAATATTGGCAACCTTACGCTTGGTTAAGGTTGAAAGAACTACAATAACGAATGGCAAGCAGCAAAAACAAACCATGATTAGAAAATTCAGCAACTTGACATTCATTAACTTGGTTTTAGTCATCTTTGGCCCATTAAGAGAAGACCAACTTTGTTTGCTAATTTTGTTTCTCCAGTTCATTATTGGGTTGATGGGAATAACTATCAGACATACTGCCGAATATTTGTTGTGAATTGTGCAATTTTTGATTCATCTGCGCTCTTATTTAAGATTGGCGATTTTCCGTGCCCAGAATCCTAGCTACTGAATATTTCGTTTACATTGTACAAGATGGGGTTCTTCAAGTGTATTGCTATTACTTCTGACTCTTTCTTGATATATTCGCATACTCGCTGGGTTATTTGATACCATCGCCAATTGCTTGCTTGCTGAGTGTGCAATTTACAGACGGCTTCTACAGTTATCTAAGTATCTTTTTGCTCTATATTATATCACTTTATACTATACTATACCATACTATACTATACCATACTATACCTTAAATATATTTCAAACATTTTGTTGTTCTTTAAATAGCTATATTTTGCTAATTCCAAGGGTGATCTTGTAGGGTTCTCTTTCTGGGAGAAAAAGCATAAAGATTGGCAGACGACACCAAAACAAAAAAAAGTGTCCAAAAAAAAAAAAAAATCAACAACAAAAATAATGGATAAAACTAATATCTACTACTTATGAGTTACCATCCATTCAATTATTGAATGAATATAAAGAAATAGATCCATCAAAAAGCTGATAATTGACCCAATCCGGTTTCAACAGAACGAAGCAAGCAAACTATTGTACACACGAATCGGTGAAAATCATCAAGGAAAAAAGAGGATTGTTTTGACGAAAAATACGCAGCCATCATTCCAGGTCAAACGAAAAGATAGTATTTAATATTATCAAGCAAGTTGCAGAGAATTAAACAACATCAGCCCACAATAACAAAAATGCCTGGCTCTCAAGGCTCACCAATACAAGACAGCAGCGTGCAACAACAGCCACGATACCTTACAAATGAAGAAAAGGAAAAAGTTATGGAGTTCCATGAATCTATCCACTACTCGCCTAGATACTCCGACGATCACTTTGAGTACAGACACGTGATGCTTCCTAAGCAAATGTTAAAGGTGATTCCATCTGATTACTTCAACAAAGAGACCGGCACTTTGAGGATTTTATTGGAGGAAGAATGGAGAGGTTTGGGAATCACACAGTCGTTGGGCTGGGTCCACTACGAGACACATGCACCAGAGCCTCATATTTTGTTGTTTAAAAGGGTCAAATAGTTGAAAATGGCGATGTATTGGCGAATATAATGCAAGCAGATTCCATAAATTTTGAATAGACACATAAAACCCATAGATAGATGCATATACTTTGCGCTCTGCTAGCGCAGCTATTGTATAGTTGTTATATTTTTTTTTATAACTTTTGATTAATAGATATACCCCCAATTAAGATTAGCAAGGTGTTTTTTGTTTGTGGATGGATTTAAATCAGCGAATCGTTGCAAACGGTAATGAAGAAGTTTATAAAATCTACTTCGAAGCAACTTGCTATTGTAAAACAAAGTTGCCCGCCCATCATGGGTCGAAAGTACTCAAGCTGAAAACATTGAATTTTGAATGCCTAAAAAGAAGCTGATTTAGTCGATTCAAAATAATCACATTTAACTGTTTGAAGGCTGTCAATATTCGTTACTCGCAACACTTTGAAGCAATTCAACTTGCACAGGTGATAACCAGAAAGGTACGAAAATATTGAATAAAAAAAAAAAATTACACATTACCTATATAAACCAAATGAAATGGCTTCATATTTATTTATTTAATCATTTCTCATTCTAAATATTTACCAAAAAGCTATATAATAATGTTATTTACCACAACTTAATGACAGTTCTGATAACATCACCACGGTGTAAATCATCAAATGCTTCGTTGACTTGATCCAAGGTCTTATAGCCTGTGATATACTCGTCCAATTTTAGGTTACCATTCAAGTAATCATTAACAAATCCAGGGAGTTGAGATTTACCCTTAACACCTCCAAAGGCGGAACCCTTCCAGACACGGCCAGTAACTAATTGGAAAGGTCTGGTAGAGATTTCTTGACCTGCAGCAGCAACACCAATGATAACGGAGGTACCCCAACCCTTGTGACAGGCTTCCAAAGCGCTTCTCATAACCTTCACATTACCGGTACAGTCAAAAGTGTAATCGCAACCTCCATCGGTGATTTCAAGCAACTTTGACACAATATCTTCACCTTCTTTGAGCTTAGTAGGGTTAATGAAATGGGTGGCGCCCCACTTCTTAGCCCATTCTTCCTTTTTATCATTGACATCAACTGCGATGATCATTTCAGCATTGCGGTTTTTCAAACCATCAATAACGGCCAATCCGACTGCGCCGATACCAAAGACGGCTGTCTTTGCATGCTCGTCCTTGTCGACCTTGGCGACATTGTAGACAGAACCTGATCCGGTAGTGACACCACAACCTAAAAGACAAATCTTATCAAATGGAGCATTTGGATTGACCACAGCAACCGATACGTCAGCTAAAACAGTGTATTGAGAAAAGGTGGAGCAGCCCATGAAGTGGAAAATATCCTTACCATCTTTTCTGAAACGAACAGTTCCATCCGGCATGAGGCCCTTACCTTGGGTGGCTCTTACCGAGGAGCAAAGATTGGTTTTACCAGATTTGCAAAATTTACACTTTCCACATTCTGCGGTGTACAAAGCAATGACATGGTCACCAACCTTGATGTCCTTGACGTCTTCACCGATTGATTCTACAATTCCCGCACCCTCGTGACCAAGAATGCATGGGAACACTCCCTCTGAGTCAAAGCCACCTAAGGTGTATGCGTCGGTGTGGCACACAGCGTTGGACATGACTTTGATACGTACTTCGTGGGCTTTTGGTGGTAACACTTCGATCTCTTCAACTGAAAGAGGCTTTTTTGGTTCCCAGGCGACGGCAGCCTTACAAAAAATAGACTGAATTCAAAAAGAGAAGAAAAAACAAGCAATTGTTATCATTATAATAACAATAATTGTTTTAGTGGTGGTAAATTGTTAGAAATGGTCCATATTGCTTGATTCAATTAATTGCTAATGGGATATACTCACTTTTCCTGCGGTTTCAGACATTTTTAAACACAATTTTCAATTTTTGATCTGATTTTTGTTAATTACTTAATAAACCTTTACTTAAAGTTATTAGTATCTTTGATATTTTGTCAAATTGTTTTATTTCTGTATCATAAGATAAGCTTGCTTAAATGATAATAAGCTTCTGAGGATTTGAGTTGTCTTTTATATTGAAGCGATCCAAATATGTAATATTGAACCAAAAAAAAAAAAAAAAAAAAAAAAAATGAATAAGGCGACCGACTTTTGTCTGACACTGGAAATGATTTTTATGGGGGAAAGGGTTGATTTTCTCCCCCTCTTCGGAGATAATTATAGCCATAAAACATTGAAAGAGATTGAAATTTTCGGAGTTCTATATTTCTCGATATAAGCAATTGATTTACTCAGAAAAAGAAACAGAACAAGAAATTGCTTGAATTTGATAGTGTAAGCTGAATATTGTATTTGGATGCGATACTTAGAGAAAGAAAAAGTAAAACATAGCAAAAAATGTGTGGTTGCCGAGGTTAATGGTATTTATTGGTAAAGTAAGTTGATTAATCAGTTCTTTTGAATGATTAAACTTGAAAATGGGGTGATTGCAGTCTGGTTTGTAATCTTGTAATCTTGTAATCTTGTAGGCTTGCAGTCTCTGCAATTTTGATATATTTGGAAATTTCATAGTATATCAATGATTTGAGAAAGCAATTTTATGTTGAAAGGCGAAATCGAGTTTTAAGAAGACGAATGAACTGAGGTTTTTTTAGGGTGCAAAGTTATTTCTTTTTTTGGGAAAATAAGTCAGCATCGAAGTTTGAATTGTTGTCGCGATAGAGAGTGACCACTACAGAATACAGATTATACTCGCCTTGTTTGAGGATGATAGGGAGTTGAAATGGTACAGTTTCGGAAATGATAAAAAGTTTCTAGAGTGATGCAAAGTTTCTAGAATGATGTAGAGTACTCAACATTGGCATTATCAGCTCCATTCCTAGAAAAAAGGATCATTAGAATTATAGTAGTGAACGAATATATTTAAACTTACGTCTGCCTTAAAATTTGAATAGGTCATTGACTAAGCTCAAGGTTAGTGACCAAAGAAACTGAACGATAACACGAGTGTTGACTGAAAATTGCAGTCATACACAAAAATGATCAGAGTAAAAATTCAAAGTTTGTCAGAAGATCTCATACATGCCAAAGTTTATGTTCATTAGCTAGATACAAATACCAAAAAAATTAATAACTTTTCTCAAATGACAGCTAAGACTGCTCACTACAAAACAATTATAGAAACATAAAAATATGTATTGTTCGGATCCCGGCGAGCCAGAGAGTACTGGCAAGACCAACAATCGTAGACAGTGGAACAAAAATTAATTAAGAAGAGACAAAAGATTAAAAATAACGAATAATTAATTGTTTATTGTGGAAATGACAAATGCATACCAATATTAGGGGGTGAAGAGTTATCGACCGACACACGACCATGGGACAGAGTGCAGGGAATGGAAAGCGAAAAAAGGCCAGAAATGGCGCCAAAAGAGGGTATCTGGGAGGACGACCAAGGCCAAGTATATTATAATGTAGACGTTAAAAGACGCGGAGCAAGCAGCAATATCTTGGGACTTGCATGGACTTAGGTCTGCAAGACACGGGGGTTGCACAGCCGTTGAAAGTTGTGAAAACCATCAAAACTTTGGCAAACCGTTAGCTAGTGCAAAGCACTTAGAAGTTTTGCAAAGCAGCTCTTCTCTTCTTCCAGTATTTAGCAGCTGAAATAGCGAAGATGATACAACCGACAACGAAAATGATGCAGAAGACTAAGATGACACCTGGTGGAAGCATTTTTAGGGGGTTATACTTGGGAAATGAGTAGTTGGAAAATTATAAAACTATACAATTAAGCACTATGCAGAAACAAAAGAAAGAAAGAAAGAAAGAAAGAAAAAGTCCAAGAGAAAAGTAAATAGGAAAAATGGATTGCCAAAATTTTGCGAGGATGTGTGCAGCATTAAATAGGAATTTTTGATTACTGGGGGATGCGTTGAGGCCAAAAGAAAATTTCTGTATGTGGTAATAAATATTCCAGCAGTGGGAATAACAATAAGGTTATTATTATTCACAAGTAATAGCGAGACCGATAATACATACATACATACATACATACAGAAAAAAAATTACTATGGGGCGAGAAAAAAAAGTTGTAATAATAGGAAAAATGGCTACAAAAGCTAGCAAAAAGGGACAACTGTGAGGGAAATCTGCGCCAAAAGTAATCACAATAGGAAAATGCTAGTAAACTAAGGAAAATAGCTAAAGTAGGAGTGATTTTATTTTACAGATTATTGATACAGTATTTCGGAGACATTATTATGTTAGATGGTGTTACATGGTGAGTGAGATTGTTATTATAATAATGATGAAAGTGATTGTATGATTATAGTAATGAAAGTGATTGTATTATTATAGTAATGAAAATGATTATAATGATTATAGTAATGAAAATGATTATAATAATAATAATAATAGTAATAATAATAATAATAATAATTATAACGATTATAACAATAATAATGATAATAATATTAATATTAATAATTATAACGATTATAACAATAATAATAATAAAAAGTTATCGTATAATAGTAAAAAAAAAGTTATCATAATACAAAAATACATCATAATACAACATCAACTGAGCACAATAATTTAAAAAATACCGTACTACATAGAGAAATTAGTACAGAAAACCGCTATACAATTATCATGCCAAAAAAAAACATACATACATACATACATACACAGAAAGAAAAAATTTTTATGAGCCAATTAATATGTGATGGAAGAATTCGCATTACATAAAAGAAACAAAAAAATTTATTTGGCTAAACTTCTTTGTTGCGATAAAGAAAAAATTTGAACCGCTGGTTTATTTGCGATAATAAAAATTTTCATGCGTAAAAGAGCCAAAGCAAAACCAGAGAAAAAGAAACAAGAAAGAAAAAGAAAGTTTGTACAAAAAGAAACCTGCAAAACACAGGGGAAAAACGTGTGCTCGCAACCATGTCCGAGATGTGGTAGCAATAGCAGCCTCAGATACGCATACATAAAGAACCACACAGAGATGCACATGCATAAAACAGCCAAAAAATGTCGGACCCAAAATACCGGGGAGAGTTTTGGTGAGCAGCACCGACAGGAAAAGCATCCTGTAATCTTGCGGGAGCCCATGCATGTTCCTGCGGTATGACGCATTCGCATGCACGGTCTGCTTTTTTTCTTGCTATATGTGGCTGGAGACTGCTTTTTTGGGACGTCGACTGCACTAATCGGGAACGGAGGTAGCTGTCCTGGGCTGTCCGATGGCAGCTGGTGTTCTTGCACAGTGGTGGTAGTGGTGGGAGCTGGCTAGCGTCTGACTACTTTATTTTTTTGTGTTTACGCACTTTTGGAGCTCTTTGGCGGCTTTGGCTCACGGACAACAGGCAGAAAGGCAGAAAATAGACATGTTTAGGTCCGTGCGACGCTCTGCTCCGGTTGTCTGGGCGCCCGCCTCAGCATGCTGGGAACAGCCAAGTCTCCAGCCAGCAGTCTATTTAGAAGTCAGCAGCTTATTTAGCAGTTGATCCAGCAGTCATGGGCAGCCTGTTTCTTGAAAAACACACGATCGGAGGATAAGACTTTAGTTGCAAACATTGACAAAAGCTCAGCTTCATTTGCTTTAAAAGGCTGACTTCTTTCATGTCTTATTGATTAAACCTCTTTCATTTCTATTGATTAAACCTCTTTCATTTATATTGATTAAATCTCTTTCATTTCTATTGCTTAAATCTCTTTCATTTCTATTGCTTAAATCTCTTCATTTCTATTGATTAAACCTCTTTCATTCCTCATTCATAAAACCTCTCTCATTCCTCATTTATAAAACCTCTCTCATTGCTCTTTGATAAAACTCTTTCGTTCACTACTGATGACGTTATTCCAGACGGCTGCACCCGCTTTCCACCCACAAATGCAGTATTTTCTATCACCAGCATCAGACTCCTCCTGGTAATTCGCGCATTTTGTTTGAGACCACCAATTACCCAATCCAGCCATTTTTCTTTCCTATTCGCGTACTTTTCTCCTAAAATTCTTCCGTCTCCTATATTTTTAATCCCGACACATCTGTGGCTGCGTAAAATCCACCGCATACATCGAGCAAAAGACACGTTGCTAAACGCAATATGGTGTCCGGGTTTCCTTTAGTGGTGTGTGGAGTTATAAAGGTTCAGATGTATATGGTTTTTGGGTTGATATGTGTTATGAACTGATGAGGCCCAGATGTTTTCATGTAAGGAGTTTTTAATGTTAATTTTTTTGGTGTCAGGTTGTTTGATGTTTTAATGTTGTGGAATATAATTTTTGTGTGTATGGGTTTACAGATGTCTAGATTAATAGGGTTACTCATGTGTATACTTGTTTCCTATATCCATTTAATGATGTCAAATCAACACTGAAAGACAGTCAATCCACATACTCTTCAATGGTTGACCTCAAAGCAACTCCAACTTCTGAGCACCTAAACTATTTATGAGTTCTTGTATGTACAACAACTCTTATAAACTTCGAAGGAGCTCTTCTTTTTTTGTAATCTCTGACTTATTGTCCAAAAACGTGCCATTTTATTATCCTCCTTTAAAACCTGTAACTATTGTTATTATTAACCAAAAACTTATCATTAAACAAAAACTTATTATTAACCAAAAACTTCCTTAAACCCAATTCTTGATCCTAGTTTTTGCAATCAGAAATTACGTTTCCCTTGGAATGACACAAAAAACGTCAAAAAAAAAAAATAAAAAAAACTTTTTTTCAAGGAATCAAACACTTTTGGGAAGCCCTATTCTGGCCGCTTATTTGCAATAGCAGCAGGTATTTGCTATAAAATAAACAATAATTGCAGTTTAAAAATTTTTATCACTATATAAACTTGTTTTCTGTGGAGATTATAGATATTTTCTTTTCATTACAGATTGTAAACTTCAGAGTAGAAATGAGAAAACGAAAGATGGTGATAAAGAAAACAATATGGTAATAACAAAAACAAACTATGGTAGAAGAAAAAACAAAATATGGTAAAAGAAAAAACAAAAAATACGGAAAACATATATTGTGACAATTTTATAACTATTTTTGCACTATCTTCTTATAATTTGGCATAAGCTATCAAGAAACTTCACCACTAAAACAATGTGAGATCTTGTTTTTTTTCAAAAGGTTTCAAAATCACAAACAGTCAATAATTTTAAACAATAATACTAAAAAAGATTCTTAGCTCGAATTTACAAATTCATTTCCTAAAAACAAGCAGCAATGCTCTAAGTATCTGAGAACTCTTATCAAAACGCAAATCTTTTAAAAAACTAGCCTCTGAAAGCTAATATTTTCTAAATCTAAGGTTCTGAATCTTAAAATTTTTCCTTCTGGGATTCAAATTCTAGGGATTCAAACTTTTAAGATTCAAACTCTTGGGTTTCAATCACTACTCGTTCGAGACAAAAGTTGATCATGCAACAGTACATGATTACAATAAGCAAAACAACAAAGAATTCATGACCAAGAAATGTTTTTGCTCAAATCCTGCAAAATCACTGTTTTCTGACTATTTTTTCACATCTTGTACAATCCTTGACTACCAATTGACCCCCGACAAAATGAATTCCGGCGATTCAATAAAAACTTTGCAAAAAAGTAAAATAAAAAAGAAAGAAAGGTTTTAAAAAAATAAAAGCAACACAGCAGACACCAGATAAGAATGAGTTAAATATGCCGATATCACTACATATAATTCTTTCAACATCAATTGTATATTTTTCGAAGCTAGAAAGAGCCCTCAAATCTTATACCAGTTATTTAACCGATAATATTAGCATAGATGCAGTCAAAAGAACACTTACGATTGCTACTACAACATTCCTTAGAGGCTTATGCTCAGACTTTGTTAAATCATCGGATGATATTTGATTGTTGAAGCGTATTGTTGATATTCAGGAGCCTACAGAATAATTGTTACAACAACTGGTAGATCTAAACTCACCTGAAAGCTCATTAGACAGATACTACGCTGATGGAACACATAGGTAAAGTCAATAGAAAGTTAATAGAAAAATCGCTGCGCTGACGGGAAATATCGATAAAGTCGGTGAAAGTAAGTCATTAAGAAACACTCAATTAGATTTCAGGTGTTGCTGAAAGAGCCATAGTTGGTTCAATAGAAGCAACATAATGTTTCTTACAATGCTTCAAGGTAAACGAGTACTATTATTTATGAATTTCCTGATTTGGCAAGGGAAATTTTTCTTGATTTGACGGGTTTTGTTTGGTCCAGTTCTAGAAAATCCGTGATCAAAAATTCGCGTAGAAAAAGAAGGACGTCTCATTCAGCAAACAAAATTAAGCATAGCGAACTAACTTAAAACTCAAGAATAATTAAGCGCCCACATATTTACAATATAGACAAGTGATAATAAGAAAAGATAGAAAAAAGTAAACAAACATTAAAAAAAAAAAAAAAATAAACAATCAAAACTATCATTTTCGTAATTTTCCTTTTATCTTTATCCATTTCAACATTGCAGAAAGATTAAACACTCTCTGATTAAGATTAAACAATTTACCTACAATACTAGCATTTTTTTGGAACCTTTGAATGGTTTTATAGTAATTTTAATTGATATCTAACTAAAAGAGTGGTTTTATTTTGTTATACTGAAAGGCAGACGCGGAATAATTTCTAAAAATGAGTTTAAAAAAGATGAAGAAAAGTGACTTGCAGTCATTGATTGAGGATCTCAATATCCCGTAAGTAATTGAAACCATCGAGTTATTAAAAATCACACTACATTATTTATTGAAAGTTTCTGTTTGACTAACATGTGTTGAGTATATGCGAACGATGATGATTCATGATGTAATTCGAGAAGACACTAATAAAGGATAAAGGACTGACGAATAAATTTGGATACAAAATATTTGAGCAATTGTGTTGTAAATGTATATGAAGGTTACTTTGTACTTTTGTTTCACCAATTGTTTAATTACGAAATGTCGTGTATCTGATTTGTTTGTTGCCTGCAAGTCTTACCTTTCGAATGCATGCCTGGCAATTGTCATTGATCATTTGATGTCATATACTTGATTTCTCATTTTTATAGAGGTGTCGAAGGAACTAAAGACATACTTGTTGATTATATCAACTCCCATTTTGATGAAAACCCACAACTTTCAAAGGTTGGCAAATTTAATAAGTATTTTATTTACAGAGAAAAATACTCTACTCCAACAAAAAAACATGTTAAAATGAGTTCTTCTGATGATGAGCAGGAAGAAGAAGAAGAGAAAGAAGAAATACCAGAACAACAAGTAGAAGAAGAGTTTGAAATAGAAGAAAAACAAGTGAATATCCCGGAAGAAGATGAGGCTGCCGATGACGATGAAATTGAAGAAGTAGCTGGTGGGTTTGATGACGAAAATGGTGATGCTTTCACTTTGGAAGAAGAAAACGAAGAATTGGAAGAAGAATTAGAGGCAGACGAAAATGACGATATCGAGATTGAAATAGAGCTTAAGGAGCTAGAAGAAGAGGCCAAAGTTGGTTTGGGCAGTGAATTTATCAAGAAATTCGAGGCTTGGAAGAAAGAATCTGAGTACTTGCAAAAATTATGTGACACCAATGAAAAGGTCAAAGATTTTCTCAGTGGTCCATGCAAAGTATGGTACTTGCAAATGCTTTTGGAATTCTACTTTGTGGTTTCTCCATACATCAATTTTTTCAATTATCCATTGAGATTAAAATTTGCCAATAGCATTTCATTCTTGCAAAAATATGAGATTATCAATGTTCCAGTTCTTGACATATATTATCTTTTTAGTCTTGACCATTTAAGAGTTGTCTCTTTCTGGTTATTTATTACTGTGGTATTACCAATCGTTGGCGGTTATTACTTTAACTACAAGAAGTCTTCCAATATCGATTTTTTTGTTCTTTACTTAGTTAAATATTTGATTTGCTACATCTGTTTGGTTGAGCATATCAATTTTGCAGCCTTTTTAGAAGATTCTCTTACCAAGGGTGCGGAAGCTATTGATGGATTATCTGCTTCCAAAAGTACGTCAATTGTCTCTGCTTATCAATCTTTTAGAAGCTACTTGTTCCATTCTTGTTTATCATTAAGAGTTTCCTTGGGAAGTATTCCTATTGCTGGTGCTATGGTTGGCTTGGCAGTAACTCTTTATATTACAATAATCGGATTTTAGTCATTTGGTCTTCTTGCCTACTAGGTAAAATTGAAAAAAAAAAAAAATAATGAAAAAAAGGAACGAAACATCAATATTGAGAAACTGAATATAACCTAATCCGATGACTAATGATAAAAAATGTTGTTGATTTTTTTTTTTTTCCAGTAAGATTTTATTTGTTGATTTTTAAAATCTTTTATGTTATCCAACTGTCTGTTTTTCATTATTACGTTTATTAAATTGTTTATAAATTTTCATTACTCTAAATTAACTTACTATATATTTTTTCTATGTAATTCTAATATTAAGCTCAATAACTAGTACATAGTTTCTGAATGGAAAATGTTGTATCTTTGAAGTGTCGATGAGATATAAGCAGCTATGTAATCGACGCGTAGTGAATATTATCAAGGTTAAGTCTACAATCAACAAAAATTGTACTATAAAAAATATATTTGTTTTCGTATCCTTTTACAAATTATATATTATTATAAAGAAAAAAGCAGGCAAAGATTCTAATTTAGATCAATCAATTTAAGTGAAACTTGATTAAACTTCTTAGTTACCTTGTGGAGCTTCCTTGAAAGAGATAGCAGCTTCTTCGTTCATGGCGGAGATAATGGTGACCATTAAGTCCTTACCTTCATCCCAAGCAGCAGCGATCTTTTCACCTAATTCACCTTCTGGGACCTTGACATCATCCTTGGTGTCACCGTCAGCGGTCATTAAACTTAAGTAGTCATCGTCAATGTTGATCAATTGGAATTCGTTTCTCTTAACAACTGGAACATCCATGTTGTGGGTAGATGGAGATAAATCTTCCAACTTCTTGTTGGTGAAGATATCGATGGCGACTAAATGGACCTTAGCGTGACCGTGCTTACCGGTCTTGGAGGTGGACATTTCAACAATCTTACATGGTCTGTTCTTGATGACAACGAACCCGTTCTTTCTCAAAGCAGAACATTGCATTGGGTAGATTAAGGAGGAACCAGCATCGGCGGTTTCGAAATTGTGCTACAGAAAAAGGTTAGTAAAACATATTGCTTAGGATTGAGGGGCTGCAGACTGGATGGTGCGAACGCGATGCCAGGTAGCCGTGCGAGGGCCTTGCCTTGGACAGAGAGTGCAAATAAACGAGAAGAGGAGCCACAGAGTGCAAAACATACACGTTGTGGGATCACAAAACACGCCAAACACGATAACAATTGCAAGACAGTGCAGAGCAGACAAATTTCAAGCACTGGAATGGTCATCTTGGTGTGGAAACAGATTGCAAAAAAGACGGCGAGACGTGGAGCAAGCCTGAGATTGCGCTCAAAAGGCTTGCGCTGCTTCGGGCTGCAAAGAAAACACCCTCGGATTGCTGAGAAAATGAGCAGTACTTACTTCTTCGTCAGACATGTTGGGTTGTTAGTTGATGTGTATGGTAAAACTACTGTTTAATTCTAAAGATCAAAAGAGTATCAGCAAATGTAAGGAGTGAAAGAGAAGAAAGAAGGGCTTCTCCAAGTATCATAAAGTCTACGAATTTTTTTTTTTTCTTCAAGATTCGATTCAAAGCTCTTTGAGTAAAAGACAAAAAAAAAAATTTTTTTTTTCGTCTTCTCGTCGAACTTCAAACAAAAGTTGAAAAAATCCATCCAGAAGAAAACCCCAAGAAAATTTTTTTACTAACAATTCGCATCAACGTTAGTATTATTACATTGTATTACTGGTATATTATATTGTATAGCTTATACATTCGTAGTTTAAAACATCTATTTGTGTATATGAGTTAACATTGAATTCGTGTTGTTTTTTATAAATTTTATTGTAGTACTACTATAAATTATATTATACTACTATTTTATATTAAATTATATTATATTACTATTATATATTATAATTATTTGCTACATTATTATCATGGACTAAAAATCCCTGGTTATCTCTATGTTTATATTATAGTACGTTGGACCGCAAGTCATCACTTTGCTTAACTTATTATTTAATCACTTTGCTTCACTTATTAGTACTTCATCACTTTGCTTCACTTATTATTATTTATCATGGTACTCCACTTACTATTATTTCATTCAGCTATTATCATTTTGTACAACCATTCATATTCTCATATGTTGGATTGATTTCCCTATTAGGGAAGAACATAGCATATATTAACAGTACCTTGTTGATTGTATCAATATGCTGCACACAATCGATGGATACTGCTTGTTTGACATCCGCACCCAAAACATCCAAACATCCGAAACTCCAAACACCCGACTTATCGATGGTTGTCACGTTTTGATTCTTCGAGTGAGTTTTCTGGAGTGGAACACAACTATGAAAAATTGGGTTACCCGGAGTTGTGCGTTTATCTTGTTTTTTTCTGTTGCGTTTCAGTTCTCTTCTTTCTAGAACCCCACGCTATTTTTCTTTTTTCTCCTTTTGTCTCCATACTTCAAAGAAAATTGTTGTATTTCTAGCCCTAGCCCAAAGTTTATTTCCTCTCCACATCTGGAAACCCGAGAAAAAAGAAAGAAAAGAAAAGAAAAATCAACAATTCTTTGCTGATCACGGGATATCCACGTGGAAGCCTGCAATACAATCTACTGAAATCACGTGACAACGCATTGAGTCGAACACATGAAATACCTTAAAATGAAGTTAGAACAAATGCGACTGACACGTGACTGACACGTGACCAGAACCTACCATAATTCTCTCGCTCATTGGCAGAATACACCACTTCTTGCCATTGGCTAATTGCCATAACCACCAGCGAATTTACCCCATATTCGCCATTTTGGCAACCGTTCTCGCCTGGCCTCTGCAAATACTTTGAAGTTTCCCACTTTTGGAGGGGTAATGCTATATAATGCGTTCGAAATAAGAAAGCCCGAATTGCACAGCGTAAGACGAAAGAAACAAGACAAGTAATATACCATACAAGAATGTTCCAAGAACAAAAGAGCACCGTAGCCAGACTAGAAAAGGATACAAAAAACAATTTAATGAGATCGTTGTCTCCTGCTGTAGCTTCGTATCTTCCTAAATGTTATCAATGTACCAGTATTTTCTGATTTTGGAACTCAAAGTTTTCAGTTGCATTTTTTAAAAAAAATTACTTTTGAAAAAATTGTCAAGTGGTCAGATTCCCCACACCACAATCCAAATTCACAATTGTCTGGCGATACAAACATTGCTCCACACCAAAACAGCACTACACAAGTACAATTGTCTCTCAAAATACAAACATTTGCCATAGGACGATTTGAAAATCTTTAAAAAACCTACGCTGGATTTATAGTTAACATTACAGAAAATTCATTAGTTGCTAACGGTATCCTCAACCCTAGCAAATATATCATAACAAAGTAAAAAAAAAAATCTATACTAGAAAAAATGAAACTAAAATAAACGAAATAAGGATCGCGAACGCCTGTCGCAAATTACTGCCAAAAACTGTCACCAATCAGCGCTACCCAACGCTGCTAAGTCCTTCTCTATATCCTCATGACTCAACCCGTATAGCTGAAGATCCTTCTTCGCTCTGCCTCCCCTTCCGCTAGAGGTTGGAGGTGCACTGCCGCCATAGTACCCACTGGTTGGCCCGCTTTTCTGGTTGCCACCATAATTTCCATTAGTTTGACCGCCTTTCTGACTTCCTACGTCACTGTTACTCACCTTTTTCCGCGGTCTTCCTCTTCCTGCACTTGGTGCCACCACAGTGGGCGTGCTGGCACCTGAATCTCCTTCACTACTGTTATTGTTCGCCGTACTATAATATCGCGTACTCAACCCGCCCGTACTACGATACCCGCCTTGCTCAGCTTGTCTTACTTCGGTCACCACATGACGACTACTTTTTCTTTTCGACATCTCCTGCATACAATTCCGAACCAATTTCATCAACTTGTTCTCACTATAATGTGCGCTTTTGTTGGCTGTTATCTGCTGCAAAATGTTCTCAAAATTGTAATTCGTCGCCAACTGAAAATCATCGTCCGAATCAAGTAACGTGAATATGTTCAATCGGTTGAATGAGCTATCAATTTGCTCTTCTTCATGTATATAGCTATCTTTGCTACTGTTGCTACCACCAGCACCACTTACATTGCTTCTTCTATTTCGCTTCCTCATTGTCAATTTATCATCATCACTGCTGGTGAACGTTCTTTTTCTTTCTTTATCCAGAATCATCGCTATCTTCATTTCTTCCTTGGTAATAGATTCGTCATCGGTTTCACTTGTCTGCTTATTGCAATCAGTCAAAACACTCTCTAAAAATTCTTTCTTACTTTTTTGAAATCGCGTTTCTTCGCTTCTATCACAGTCTTGTAAATCATAATCAAAATTACATCTTAGAATCATCGCTTTCTGGAATTTTAAAAAGCTTTCCAAGTTATTCACTTTACTCATCAATAACTTCCAACTTTGCTCAATTAAAGGTACAGTTTCTCCCAAAAATATATCTAAATTATTATTTCTTTGTATCTTAACTGTATTTCTCAATCTCATAAGTTCATATGCTCTTAATTCATCACTGTAACAATCTATGAATGGTACTTTGTTTCCTTCTTCTAAAATATTTTGAATCTCCTTTTTGACTTCTCTCAATCTATCAAAGTGCTGCGATTTAATACTCAAATCATGGTATTTGTCTTCCAAAGCTTTCACTTTTTTTGAAATCTCAGTTGAGAAAGATAAAGGCAGTTCAGATTCTTCACTGATATTGCTTTCAAGGTAACTGCTAGTTTTGACTTCATCCTCTTCGACAATTCTGTTGTTTCTACAATTACTATCTTTCAAATGATCAATTTTTCTTTCTTCTGACATATTATAAAAATTTGCAAGATTGATGTATTCTCCATTTACAAGTCTAACAGCATCTTCATAATTCCGTCTCTGTGACATAGATTGTTTTGCAAGGGTGTTCATTTCTAATATAGCGATTGCTTCTTCATTTGATATTAAAGAATCACTTCCATCTTTTTTTTCTGTTACTACATCACTGATTCTACTTAAATTGAGACTCCTCAAATCTAATAATACATGATCGGATTGATTATGAGTATTCAGCATCTGTGATTTGTTAGTGGAAGCATTTTTTCCACTCAAGTTAGTCGAAAAGTCAGTAATGAATTTTATTGTAATATCTTGATCACTCTCTGGTTTTTTGGTGATATTAGTTTTGGAATTTTGATCTGTCGACAACTTATTACTAGAGACAGTTTGTTGAAGCTTCAATTTATTTTTCAATTCTTTTTTATTTTTTCTCTTTAAATCTCTCTCTACCTTTTTTCTTTCCTTCTCCAAAATGTCCCTTTCTTTTTTCAATTGCTTTGCTTTCAAATCTTTAGGTGGTCTTCCTTTTCTTTTCACAACTTTTTCAACTGGTGGTGTCTGTGCAATAATATCATTTTCTCTGCTTGGCTTTCTGAAAATAGGAGAAATATCATTGAAACTACTTTTAATATTATTCATATTAAAATTTTTCCATTCTTTCTGTGTGTTATTCAAATGCAGAAATTTCATATTTTGGTCAGTTTCAATTAGCCCTAAATGAGGCAAAATCTGCCCATGAGCCAATGTTTGATTGAAAAACGAAAATTGCGGTTTTCGAACATTATTATTCTTAGATAAATCTTTGTTCAAACCTCCGAGCATTTCCACAGAAATAGTATTAGAATCTCCCATAGTACTTTCCAGATCTCCATAATTCATAGATGTCAGATCAAGTGAAACTAAAGATTTTATTTCTGTGGTTCTTGCCATACTTTCTTTGATATTATTAGATTTGATCATTTCCTCTTCGTCATTTATTCCAAAAGTCAAATCGTCATCATCATCATCGTCATCTTCTTTATCAATGTTTTTGCTAGCTTTACTTTTGTTTTCATCTAAATATTCAACATCATCATCTGAATCAATTGCCCCAATTATGGAAGGATATTTGCTCACTTTCACGGGATTGGTTTCTGGTTCACTTTGAAGAAGGGATGATAAACTACTAAGCCTGAATTTCTTTACACTACCAATTGAACTACCAAAGTTTTTTTCACCAGTGATTCCAAAATTATTAGAAGATGTCGTTGTATCGTTCAAAAGTGATGAAAGTTTACTAGTTCGAACAATTGATTGAGACGGAACAGATAATTCCTTTGATTGCTTTGAAACAATATTCGTGGATGCTTTATTTTTTTTTTCTATGTTTCCATCATCTAAAAATTGGCCTTCGGGACGTGAGGATCTATAAGGTTGATCGAATCTATCAACAGAGGGTGGTTTATATGATTTTGGTTCAGATCTATCTAGATTACTATTTTTCTGATCAGATGATTCTGAATTTAAAAGCTTATCAAATTTCGTAGGTTTCCTTGGCTCAGCAACATTTGTTATGATGTTATCATGATTTTTGAAGCTTTGTTTTTGAACATCATTAGTCGAAGAAGTTCTAATGATATCATCGCCTTGCAAATGTTTTGATTTAGATTTCGAATTACTTTCCGATTTTGATGCTATTTGACTTAAGGTTTCGTTATGAAATTCAAGCCTTATAGGTTTTGGAAGACTTGCCGAGCTAGAAACAGGTCCATTTTGAACGAACTCTAGGTTATTTTGTGACTTTGAGAAATTTGAAAGAGCCTGTGATGTAAAAGAAGGCACAGTATGTTTGACAAATTCAAATCTTGTTTGCCTATCAGGGGTTGAAGAGACCTTCATGCTCTTTTGCATCGAAATTTCAGCGTTTTGATACTTATCTGGTGACTGTACCAGCAGCCTTTCAGCAGTATTCAGATTCAGCTTAATGACTGGAAGAAATATATTTCTAACAGGCTGTGAATTATCTCTTTCATCTTTTTCCTGCGGTGAGAACTTACGAGACGGTTGCTGTTGCAGTAAGTATGGAACCAGAAACTGAGGAGAAATATTCTGATACTGTGATACCATTGGTGCAGACGTTTGAATCTGAGCGTACATATCTGTGCCATTATTTCCTGTTGGAAAAAGTGAAGGAGGATTGATGACAGGCTGATGTACCTCATACGTTGTTGGGGAGAACGAAGCACCCGGTTGATGTGGGGGAGGAATAGCTGGTGAGGGTAAAACAGATGGCGGGATTGGAAATGGAGGGGAATTATGGAAAAGAGGAACCTGATTATTGAACATGTTACTTTCCATAGTTGGATGGCTATATTGATTGGGACCATAATCTGGGTGCTGATCACGAACAAGATAATCAGGTGGTAAAGGCATCATACGATGTTTAGTATTACTATTATTTTCATTGTAGACATTTATACTATATGACTGCTGCTGATTATACGGATGTCTATTACTATCATTGTTACCTATAGGCACTGATCGAAGCTGATGTGGCATATCATTTTCTATTATCTGTTGGTTTTTAATTGGGGATGTCTGTTGTGTATGTACTGCAAGATTACTGTTGTATTGAGGAAGCATCTGAGCTGATCTGTAATTAGGAAGAGCTGATGGAATCAGCGGAGGATAGTACGGAGGATGTGGAAATTGATGAGGCAAACCATTGTTCTGTGGACCGTCGTTACTTTCCATTTCATAGGGATAATAGTACTGCTGGAGATTTCCAGCATGAGGCTCATTTTGTAAAGTGGGATACGAACTGTTGGTACCTGTACTGCTATTCATGTAAATAGGGACTTGTGGGGGATTCTCATTGGGGTAGTAGGCTCGCACAGTTCGCGAGTTCTTTTGTGGATTAGACATTTGGGGTATTAAACTAAATATGCGGTTTTACACTATTCCAATTAGACAACATGTACAAATATACATCCAAACAGACACAAGCAACTACAATATTTGCATGATAACAGGTAAAACCAAATCAGGATAAAATATAAAGCTTCTGCGCGTGAAAAATCAAGGTTAAAATTTGCCCTACTTTTCACAGGAACAGAAACGAAAAAAAAAAGCAAATATGAGTAGATACAAAGAAAAAAAAAATTTTGGAATATTTTTTATAATAATACACAGAGAAAACCAAATTGTTTACTTTCTTTGGCAGCATATTACTTTAACTGTTTTAAAATAAAATGCTTTGAAATTCCTACTGAGAAAATTGCAAGTCATTCCTAAAGCTAACCAGTTGCTGGTGGTGTTTGAGAGCTTCGTACCAAGTAAAATCGAGCTTTTGCATGAACAGTTTTTCAGAGAAGTTAAGGGCTTGATTGTAAGACATATAGCTTGGCTATCATTCAACTAACAAATCGACTATATTGGCTACTAAATACTTTGTAATCACAAATAATTCTATTTGGTGACATTTGTGTCAGCCGCTAATGTCTCATCTCTTGGTCATCTAATTCAAAAAAATGGACAATTTACTAGCTTAACATTGACTGCTCAGCATATGTAAATGTGCGCATTATTACATATTATATTGATATTGTTTGTACATTGTCCCCTTTACTACCGTCACATTTGTATTCAAAGACATTAATCAAATAATCTATATAGGCTGTGGAATTCCCCTCAAACGTCATACAAAAGAGATTCTTCTTCTCCTGGAAGCATTTTATTGTAAACATGACACGCTGCTGAATCCAACTAGTAAAAGGTTGTCAATGAAACAAGGATGCATTTCTGTATATTTGACATATACTGAAATTTCCGCGCCTTTTAGATGCATGCTTAATTTTTTCTCTCCCTAATATTGGGAAAGCCTTCTACACACTTGACTTACTGTTCTGTGTTTTTAACCTATTCAGTCAAGCTCATGTTCAATTTTTTTAGCAGATTATTGAAATTTGCTTCTGTGCACAGATCATCAATAGAAAATATGCCGACGCACGTGAAATATGCACTGTATGCATATTTGAAAAGCACTTTGCATATGCATGTGACATGAAGACCACAAAAAAGGATTTTTCAACATGAAGTAATTACGGTCACTTAAAACACTAAAGAGAAAATATAAAAAATTATTACATATATTCGATATAGTATTTGAGCGGATGAAACATTGAAAACAAAACACAATGAAAATTTATTGTTATAAGAATTGTGCTAAGATTTGGTAGTGGCATGTTTCATTTGAAAGCCTGACATGGATATAGTATAAATACAAGGATCAATCCATTGACTCCACGGTTGTCAAATGAAACCCCGTTTCTCTGATAAATTCACTGATATTTGTTAAGCTTTTCCATTCTCATACATTTTTATACTTGGTTTCTTAGTTGATAGCCTATTGCACAAACATATAACGCACAAAGTTTTATTATATATTGTTTTTTTTTTTCGAAAATGGGTTACAAGGAACACTATGTTTACGACGAACAGGCAATCAACGGCCAGCAGGAGAGTGAAGATGAAATCATCTTCATTAAGGGTCAATACGTAATTAACAGAGAGCGTGACAACTACAGCGAATTCGATAATGTCGATGCTCAAACAGAGGAATACATGAAACAAAGCAAGGTCGACCAGCTTCGAGAGAAATACGGCATTGAAAATGAGAAATCTTTGGACACCAGAGTGTTCTGCTGGGTGGTACTTCCCTTTTGTTTAGTGTCTTTTATCCATTTCATTGCTAGATTCGACATTGCAGTCACCTACGATGCGGGTCTAAAGGAAAGTTTGAATCTTACAGACGCTCAATACAATCTCGCAAGTGCAATATTGTTTATTCCTTATTTTCTATTTGAAATATTGTCCAATGTCCTTTTGAAATATGTTAGACCTCATTTTTTTATCAGTTTTTACATCTTATTGCTTGGAGTTATTACTATATGTAATGCCTACGTTACCAGTTTCACCGGCCTCTTGGTTGTCCGCTTCTTTAACGGTTTATTTCAGAGTAATTCCTCTTGTTTATATTATATTTTGGCAAACTACTACCCAAATTTCAAATCCCAAACCATTTTCACCCTCTATTCATCCCTGGGTTCCCTCGGTGGTATTTTTCTTTTCATCATCTCATTTGCTGCCCAAAATATTTCGAGTGAGCAAAACTGGAAATACGTTTTCATTATTGAAGGTGTATTTATTATTGTTTGTTCCATTGTACTTTTCTTCACAATAGCCGATTTTCCAGAAGGCGCAAGATTTTTATCAGACAATGAAACAATTTATCTTGTTAAAAAGCTTGAAGTGTACTCAGGAAGATCAGGTTATCAAATAAACATTACCATCAAAGATTTCATGTGTGTTTTTAAAGAGCCTTTGCTCTGGGTTGGCGCTTTAGTTTATACATCCATCTTGTGTTGCTCCTACGGTTACGCCTATTTTGAACCAAGCATTATAAGTGGGTTATCTCACAGTATTGGCGGTAATAAGCTTTTTTTGGAAGCTATTCCTCTTGTCCTTGCTTTAATTCTTTCCAACCTTGTAGCATTTATTTCTGATAAAATTCAGCTTAGATTTCCATTTATTGTGGCAGGTATTCTAGCATCTATAATCGGGATCATAATCATCAAGTGTCATATCTCAGAATTATTATCTTACGTGGGATGTTGTATTGTTGTTGTTGGGTTGAGTTGCATTATACCTATGGTGATCTGCTGGGTTGCTATGAACTTCGCGGGTCATTTGAGAAGAAACATATGTACAGCTTCATTGACCTCGATTGCTTCGGTTTCTGGTATGTTTTCCCCATTCATTTTTTCAACAGATTATGCTCCATACTTTCAAATAGGTTTATGGTTTAATCTTGGCGCTTTGTGTTTAGCTTTAATTGGTGTTGGAATCTACACTGCTTTAATTTACAGAGATGATTGTATAAAAAGATCGGCTTCTTACAGAGAAGAATTTGATAGATTAGGTCTTAGAGAAAAGACATTACTAGGTGATAAAAATCCCTTATTCAGATATTTGTATTAATAGTGTTTCTTCTTTTAAAATTTCGGTGAAGATTCCGGATAATTTTTTTTTTGTTTTTTTTCGACTTTTCATTTTTAAATATAGAGTAATTAGTTTAATAGATTTTTATTTAGACCACCTTAAATTCTGTAAAAATATGAAGGTTAAGCATCATTAATTTTTTTCGCAAATTTTCATGAAACTTGCTAAGAATTGTCTTCTACAACATCACCAATTTTTAAATATTAAATGTGCTAGTAGTATAATAATAATACATGTATGTTCCAAATATTTGTATCAAACAAATTTAGGTATTTTTAAGGTACGATTTGTGTATTTCAGGCTGTTGGATCCATACTGTATTTATTACAATTATGCATGCATGCGAAACCACTTCTGTACGGTAATTTCAACATGAGAAAAAAGAACGCTGAATAGATGTTGGATGAACAACTTCAGTTTTATGCAAAAAAAATCCCAAACACATCTTGGCCAACAATAAACAAATAGATCTGTCTTAGAAGGCCAGAAGTTATTTTTATTTTAATTATGAAGATGATTCAATATAGGGTACTAGCAAAAAGGAGCATCCTCGGTATTAAGGTACCAAATACTGTTAGCAGAACTTAACTTTAGATGGCTCTAAGTTGTTTCGAATTTGAAAATCATTAAAACAAGAGCACTATACATATATATATATATTCTTTTGCCACCACAGATTCTTGGTTAAAATTTTGATGCAAAAACTTTTGGTAGAGAAATTCACATGAGCTTACTATTTTAATTGCAATAACTTCAAGTCATGTATCCCGATTCTAGAAATACAGTTGATCATGTGGATATAGAAAAAAATGGGGAGGAAGATGAAATAGTATTCATCAAAGGTCAATATATAATTAGCAGAGACCATGAAAAATATGACGAGTATGATAATACTGATCATGAAACTCAAGGAATTATTAAACTTGAAAAGGTTCATCAACTTAAGATTAAATACAATATTCAAGATGAGAAAAAATTAGATAAAAAGGTATTTTTATGGGTAATGCTACCATTTAGTTTGGTTTCTTTGATTCATTATATGGCAACCTTTGACATCGCACTTATTATGGATTTAGGTTTAAGACAAGAATTGGAATTAACAAGTCTACAATATAATGTTGTTAGTGCTGTTCTTTTCATTCCTTGTGTTATATTTGAGACTGTATCAAATAATCTTTTGAGATACATAAGACCGCACTTTTTTATCAGTATTTCTGTTGTATTACTCGGAGTAGTGGCTATTTCTAATGCATTTGTCAATAGTTATCAAGCTTTGGTTGTGTGTAGAGTATTCAATGGTCTATTTCAGAGTAATGCTTGTGCAATGTATTATATTATTTCCAATTATTATCCAAACTTTAAGGCACAAAAAATGATCACCTTATATTCATCTTCCGGGACGCTAGGAGCAGTTTTTCTTTTCTTATTTTCTGCAATCGCACAAAGTATTAAAAGTAAGATGAGCTGGAAATGGCTATACATATTGGAGGGTATATTTTTCATTATCTGTGGTATTGGATTATTTTTTTGTGTTGCAGATTTTCCAGAAGGAGCATCTTTTTTGAATGATGAGGAAACATTTTTTTTAGTCAAAAAGTTGGAGGTATATTCTGGAAGATCAGGATATCAAATAAGCATCAGCATGAAGGATACCTTAAAGTTTTTTACTGAGCCAAAATTAATTTTTGGTTGTATAGCGTATTCCTGTTTATTATGTTGCTCATATGGCTATGGATATTATGTACCACAAATTATAAAGTCTTATACATCATTATTAGGCGGAAATGTTCTTGTGCTTCAATTGATTCCTTTCATAATTGCTCTAATTTTAGCAAATGTCGTCTCATATTTTTCTGACAAAATTGAAATGAGATCACCTTTTATCCTTGTTGGCATATTTGTTGTTATGATTGGAATCATTCTAGCAAAAGTAAACAGTTCTCAAGGCGTTGCATATACAGGGTTATGTTTGGTTCTTGTTGGCTTAAGTTGTATTATTCCTGTAGTTAACTGCTGGGTTATATTGAATTTTGGAGGCCATTTAAGAAAAAACTTGAGTACGGCAACATTAATCAGCATATCTTCAATTGGTGGTATTTTTTCACCATTTTTGTTTTCCGATTCTCAAGCACCTGAATATCCATTGGGTTTGTGGTTCAACTTTGGTGCCTTATGGATTGCACTTGTATGTGTTCTCGCATACTCGTTTTTAATCTACAGAAGCACCATGCAAAAGCAAACCCAATCTTACAGAAATTATTTCAACTCATTGAGTCTCAAAGAAAGAACCTTAATGGGGGATCAAAGTCCACTTTTCAGATATCTATACTGATTGAGTTTTTCCAGCAATGAAATTGATTAATACTGTAAAAATATTAGAACTCGACAAGAAATATTGGAAATATTTTTCTTTCAATTTTAGAATTCTTTTCATTCAGTTCACCCATGTTACAATTTATTAAGTACTTTGTTTTTAGACTTGTTTTTTTTTTTTTTTTTTCTTTTTTAATTTGCATTATTGTTACAACCTCGCCTTTTTATATTACATTGTTAGACCCATTTGCTAACTTCTCATTTACTGCATTTTAGATTTTAACCGCTTATACATAATCCATAGTTTAATTAATAAAAATGGATATTTGACAAATCGAACATAAAAAGGATCAAAAATCAGGTTGTTTTTTTCCTGAGTATACAAACTACTTCAAAGATTCAACAAATGTATTGGATATATGCCATATGATCAACATCAAGATCAGCCTATATGGTTTAAATTTATTTGCATTTTCTAGCATGTATTTCTCATGAATTGGATCCCATTTTTTCTTTGATTTAGCCTTAGTCCATCTGCATTTATCATCTGAGGTTATTTCTGTTTGTGACATTAATTCTTTGAAAACAGATTCTCTTTCCTGAAAATATATACTTGTTCCTCTGGCAATTCCCAAGTCGCCGGAATCAAAAATATCAAGTTTTTTCAATCCAAATAGTAAAAACATGTTAATTGTCCAAGGACCTAAGCCTTTGATTTTAATCAATTGCTCACTAATGTCTTCTACACTGGATTTTAAGAAAAGTTCACACTTGTTTGAAGCATTATCAACAAAAAATTCACTCAAAGACTTCAAATATTGGGCTTTTCTTATCCCAAGACCTAATTTGGATAAATCTTCTACAGATAAATCGAGGAAAAAATCAGGCCCTGGATATTCAAGAGCTGCGTTTGATTCCTTGAATTTATCAACAACTCTTGCCTTGATAGCATTAGCAGATTTACCAGAAAGTTGTTGACTAATGATACTCTGACTTAAGAATTTAAAAAAATACTGCATTAAAGGCTTCAGATCATTATTCTTTTTGTAATTATCAATCAAATTGTTGAAGTGGTCAACCTTCGATTTATGAAATGTGGGGTAATCATTAACTGTTGCAACCTCATATAACGAAGCATCAACTTTCAAAATATAATTTAAACCCTCAATAAAATTTGGCAGATATTTTTCAATGAACTCTTGTTTGAGTTCGATACTTTCAGGTATTTGCACTTGAACACTCTTTGGTTTTACTTTCTTTATTGTATTTTTGGTTGTAACTGTTGCTTTGGCCTTTTTTAATTTCACTTTCTTGATTGTTATCGACGAGGCCTTGGCAACCTTTGATCTTGTAATTCGAGTAGAGGCCAGCATGTTTGAGCTTTTTTATTCAGCTTACAATTTTTTGAAGCTATAGAAAAATCTAGAAAATTGCCACTAAGAAGAAACTTTCACAGAAATATTATTTTTTTCAAGAATATTATTTTGATGATTAATAATTCATGCATGCTGAAAACTCTAAACAGAAAAAAAAAAAAAAAGTAAAATTCAATAACATATATAATCAATAACTAAATTTCTGAATTTGCCACCTCTAGATTCATTCATAATACAAATATTAATTTTTATTTAAAACCCATTGTATCTATTGTTTTAAGAGTTCAATAGTGTTTGAATATTTCAGTATTCAGATCTTTAGTGCTATAATTGATTATCTACGTTTGATTTATTTCCATTTTTAGTTTTCTTTCCAATTACTTAAGGTATAACAGACCAAATGAAGCTTACAATCGCAGTCAGTAATGACGACAGGATTTACAATGTTGATGTCTCACAGGATATGTCGCTATTAGACTTCAAGGCGTATATTGAATCTGAGACTAACGTTCCTGTGAAGTCGCAAAAGTTCTCGGCAGATGGGGTAGATATTCTCGATGATACCAGGTCATTGAGTAGCTATAATGTTAAGGATGGAGATTTATTATTACTCTCTGTTATTCCAGTAGATATTCTGCCAACTTCATCTTCGAGCCAAGCAGCTCCAGCAAGCAGAACTGGAACAGCTACGAATAACTTAGTTCAAAATTTTATCAAGTCCTTCAATGCATCAAGAAGAAAATTTTATGATTCAGATACTAAGATTGAGGAACTTAGAAACTTAATTTTGAAGAACCCTAATCTCAAGGCAATGTATCCAGAAAATGAAGACATGCTAATAAATCCACCTGTTTTTAGAAATTGGTTGAAAGAATGCATTCCTGACATAAATAATACCTTCGGTTTATCGAAACAGAATGAAAATGACCCTAAATTTTTAGAGGATCTTTTAACTTTTCTCAAACAGAGAAGAATTGATGAAAACATGCGTACTGCCATGGAGTACTCTCCAGAAACATTCGGTTCGATAACAATGCTCTACGTTGATATGGAAATTAATAATCATAAATTCAAAGCATTTGTTGATTCTGGGGCTCAAAAAACTATTATATCACCAAGATTAGCAGAGAAATGTGGTTTATCTAATTTGATAGATAAAAGATTCAAAGGAATGGCTCTTGGTGTCGGAACTGGTGAATTGTTAGGAAAAATTCATCAATCTTACATGAAACTTGGTGAAAAGTTTTTTCCTTGCAGTATGATTGTATTAGACACTTCGGTCGACTTTCTTTTAGGCTTGGATATGATGAAAAGACACAGAGGTGTTATTGATCTTAGGAGTAACAAATTGATTCTTGGGGATGCAGAGGTTAACTTTTTGCCAGAACATGAATGCGGAAGCATTGAGAACTCGATGCAAGCTGATGCTGCGGCTGGTGGTTTTGGTGGAAACATATTTTCGTCTGAGAATACGATCAACGCTAAAAGAGCTAAAATCGATGACAAAAAGATATCGCAGACTACTGTTTCAAGAAATAATACTGCTGCCGGAACATCGACTTCATCTAATGGTTATTCAGAAGCCTCAATTTTGACATTAATGGGATTGGGTTTTTCCAGAGAGCAGGTAATAAGAGCATTGGATCAAAGTGCTGGGAATGATGACATTGCGGCTTCAATTTTGTTTCAATGAAAGAATTTATATATGTTTCCACAGTGTTCATAGACTTCCCCTGCTCCCTAAAAAAGAGTGTCTGGATTTAATCATAAAAAAAATGTATAACTACAAAAAACTACGAATATATTATAAGAAATCAGTCACTGATCTGATTTGTATTTAAATGATTTCTATTTGTATTATCCGAATATTTCCAAGATATCTAAATATTCTTTTTAGTTATGGTGGCTTTGTTATTAACCTTAGTGCTGAATAAAAATAAAACCACAAAAATTAACCAAGCTGCTATTAAGGCCGCTATTGAAGATAAATATACCCAAGAATTGACAATTTCCCAAGATTTCTCGTATTCATCAGTTGCTAAGTTTCTCAATGTGAAAATATTTTCGTGATCTAAAAAGCTGAATCCCTGTTTTCTATATTGAATAGAAAACTTGAACATACCGTGTTGATCAGGCAAGTTAAATTTCGAAGTGTAGAACTGAGTTGTTTTTGAATGATCAGAGACTGAGATAGCTTTGAAAAATGTAGTGTTAGATTCAACGTCAACCAATTCTGGGTTGTTGATGGACAAGACCTCTGAATCTGAAGAAGTTCTATTCAAGTTTAGTCTGTAGTAAGGATCCAACATTGTAACTTCTAACTGAATATCATCACTAACATATGGAACCCATTTTCCATTTTTAAATTCACTTATACCAATGTTGTAAACAACTTCATCCTTTACCTTCAAGCTATCTTTAGTCATTTTAGAGTTGAATGAATTATTTTCTGTTTTGTAGTACTCCAAATATGAAACAGATAAAATGTTTTTTTTATTCATCGTCCATGCAAGGACATCTTTCATGATTCTTTCATTTTTATAGTTCGAAGCTGTATATAATTTATCACTGATAAAATCAGAAGAACCAACATAAGAAACTCTAGAATTGGTCAAACTTTGGAAAGAAGCAATCAAATAATTTTGACTACCGAGTCCCCAGTAGTTGAAATCATTCAAAATTTGACCTTCTTTCTCAGTTTGAGTTTTGGAAAGTTTCTTTGGGTTATAGTTATAAGAGGTTTTTGGAGCGGTTAAAATTGGAATCAACATTTCGTTATTGTTCAATAATGCTGAATTACCATTGTATAAAATATCGTCTTGCTTCAATGTGCTACTGAGAACATTTGTTGCCTGTAAATTTCCTTCAATTGGAATAGACAATACACCTTCATCTGTTTTGCTGAATTCATCATATAACTTGTAGCCTTTTGGAGCTGGGTAAATACCAAGCTGATTAAGGAAAGTTCTTACTTCGTCGTTGCTACCATTAGCACTATCAATCACAAGAATGTTACCCATTTTATTAGATGCAAACTTCAATAAATGGCTTGATGACAACTTCTTATTCAAATGTCTATAATTAATTGGCAAAATAATGATATTGTCGTACAAGTTTTCAGAGGAATCTATCTTACTCACTAAATGAATAGTTGAAACAGATTCATCTTTGACATTTTTCAAAACTACTGATTCTTCAGGTATTTCTTCATATAAATCATTCAAGAACATAGAGTAGTCTTGCTTCAAATCAACAGAACCATCATGGATGATCAAAGTTTCTTTGGCAAAGATGCTTTGAAACAAGATGAAAACAGATGACAAAAATAATAATTGCATCTTGTTATAAACTACTCAAAATATCTTTCAAATTCACAGTTTATTAAAACACCTATATGAATGGTAATCCAACAAATATGCAATGCTGATTGATTGTATAATATTCTATTGTTGTAATTAGATCAATAATTGCCAGTTAAGGATTTCTAGATTTTCCAGCTCAAAAAACACGTATTTCTATGAAAAACTAACGGGGCTAAATTTCGTCTTTTTTTTTTTTTGAAAGTTCCAATATTGAAGAAAATAAATAAATTACCCGGCCTCAATATTAAGAGAACTTTAGAGATCATTCATTCATGGTTTGGTAAGGTTATTGAATCAGATGGACAAATTGAAAAATCTTAGGTTAGACAAGATCATTGTTATGGGAAAATATGAGTCAAGATATAGCACAAACTTATTTGAAGTTGAACGATGCAGAAGTTGCTGCTAGTGTATGTATATTATTCCTGAATATTTACCATGTGAATATACTAACAGAATTTTAGAATATTGAAAGACTTCTAGATAATATAGACGCAAAGATAGAAACGCTTTCAAAAGAGATTGAAAATATAAGTAGTGATAAGGAGGTAGACAGTGCACAGTTAGCCAGTAAAAACGAGGAGCTCAATAAAGTTTTCGAAATGGCAAATCGTTTACAGGAACAAGTAAAATTGCAGGAAGACGTTTTGAACACAGAACTTCAGTGATTAAATCATTTTTTGTTCAAATTGCTGCCGTTTACAATCTTATGCTATGGCTTTGAGTTGAAAAAATCTAAAAATTGAGATATTTTGATGGACTCACAATATCTTAGAAGAATCTCTGCTTATGCTCATGCTCGTTTAAATCAGACAAACTTACAAGTTAATATCATCCGTATTTTGTCATCAATATTGCATTTTGATTTATGATTTATCAAATCCATAACTTTTTTTTTCTGCATTAATGGGTCCATAACGTTTCATTTTTTCTAATACTACATATATATTATACAATTAAATATTCTTTATCACCCTTCAACCTCTGAAATCAGAATTAAGGATCCAACCACATTCTTTTTTATTCCAGGTTGCAATCTTTTTCAATATCAATCTTATCAATTTAATATCAGAGTCGCTTAAATTATCACCAGCATTTAGATGGTCAAGAAGCTCTTTAGATGTAGCAAAATATCCACTTTTCAGATTTAAAAACTGTTGAAATTTAAATGCTACATCTTTCCTGTTTATTAATAAGTTATTATTAAATATCTGTTTATCAAGTTTATTTGGTTCTTGTAATGCTGATTTTGCAGATTCATCGCTGGCTGATGAAGGTTCAGAGTTTTTGCTCTGCTTTCCACTTTCAACAGATAATTTGTGTCTCTCAATAATAGATTTTGACGAAAATGTGTTCTTTCCCTTTGCCTTTTTTCCGATTGCTGACTTTCTTTGGATCTTACCAGCAGATCCAAATTTGCCAGTCCATGTTGGAATACCGATACCCTTTTCTCTGGCTACTCTTTTAGATTCTAGCAAAGCCTTAACAGCTTGATCTGCAATTTTGTTAGCCTCTTTGTTTATTATACTGTCCTTCTCATGTTTATTTAGCCCATCAATCGCATCATTTTCAATATTTGCCAGAATCCCAGAATTCTCCAACAAACTGTTCAAAACCCTATCTTCATCTTTTTCTGCTACCTTTCTTTGTTTCTTGCCCAAATCAATGTTGGAATCATGCTCTACAGAGCCATCACCACTATTAAATGTTTCTAGTTTAGCAACACCAGATATTTTCGCCATTTTGTTGAAATCGTCATCCTGATCCTTTTTCTTCTCAGACTTTTGAACGATCGCTCGATTAAATTTTGGATTTCGATAGTAACTAGAGTCTTTATCATCATCATCATCATCATCACCATAAGTAAATAAATCATTTAATTGGTTCATCTTGAAAACTCTCTGCTGATTTGGATCTCTTAACACCTTATTGGACAAAAACTGCTTATATATCTGTCGCTGATAAATTTTCTCCTCAATTGTACCTTTTGTCATTAATCTATAAATCACCACATCTTTAGTTTGTCCTAATCTCCACGCACGTTCTCTTGCTTGAATATCCGTTGATGGATTCCAGTCGGGATCAAAAATTATCACTCTGTCTGCCCCAATTAGATTTACACCTAAACCACCAACCTTGGTAGTCAATAAAAACAAGTTAATATATGATTTATTATTAAAATCATCCATTAAAACTTGTCTATTTTTTATTGGAGTAGTTCCATCCATTCTTAAGTAGTTAAATTGGTTGTTTGTCTCTCTTAAGCTATTATTAACAAAATTTTCCAAAATATTCAACATCTGTCTTGTTTGGGTAAACAATAAAATTTTGTGCCCCTCTGATTTCCATAAAAGAAGCAATGTTTTAAGTACTAGCATTTTCCCAGATAAAACAGGGTTTCCAAAATTTTTGGATTTCACAACTGCATAATTAGAGAAAGTGTAATCCTCTGATTTATCTTGAACATCTTCATTCTGATTATCATTCTGATTATCATCTTGAAACTTATTTGGACTGGAGTTCATCAAATCTGAATACTTAGTGTTAAGTTTTAATAAATCTGGATGATTACAAATTTTTTTCAAAATGTCAATTCCATATAAAGCATGTCTTTTACCACTTAAAATTGATTCTGCAACTGAACTTTTTAAAAAATCTAAATATTTTTTAAGTTGAAAGTTGGTTAATTTACAAAAAAGAACCAACTCTGTTTTCTTCGGCAAATCCTTCGCAACATCAGTCTTGAGCCTTCTTAAAAGATATGGACTAATTAGATTTTTTAAAGCAACTGCAACCTTCAATGAGGTTTGAACTTGAATATTTGAAGCATTAGAATAACCTCCCATATTTATAGGGGTAATGAAGTTGTTTTGAAAAATTGGTAGAGTACCAAGTTTTCCAGGATAAATAAAATCAAATAGACTCCATAATTCAGTTAAATTGTTTTGAATAGGTGTTCCAGAAAGAATTATTCTGTTGTAAGTGCGTAGCTGCTTTGCTGTTAGAGAAACACCGGCGTTAGGATTACGAATTTTATGACCCTCATCCAATACGACGTATCCCCAAACATGGTTTAAGAGTAAATCAGAGTATATTTTTATACCAGCATAAGTGGTGATAATGACTTGACCTGGAGCCTCCTCATCATCAGTAGCTTTGAAGATTTCATAAATTAAATACTCAGCTTTGCTTTTCATTTTTTTTGATGAAAGTTCTTTTTTCACTCTATTGTCTCGGTCATCATCTTCTATTAACTCATAAAGCTCATCATCAATATCTTGTATTTTCTTGCTTTTTCTATTTGTATTATTATTTTGCATTCCTGAGCCGATAGAATGAAGAATAGATACTCTAAAAGATGGCCACCAACTATGAAACTCATTACACCACTGTTTCATCACGGTGGAAGGACAAACAATCAAAACGGGTTTTGAAAGTTTTCTACTATAATGTAATGCTGCTAAAAAAGCTATCATTTGAATTGTTTTTCCAAGGCCCATTTCATCACCAATAATGCCTCCAACTTTTTGACAATTTAATTCCCAAAGCCACTGAACACACGTTTTTTGATAATCAAACAATTTACCGAAAATCTCACCGGGAACCTTGAAACCATCATTAAGTATAGCATCCTTAAATTCAGGAAGCTTCTTGAACCATTCTTTCGTTTCGTCTGCTTTTGGAGTTGCTCGCGACAGATTCTCCCTCAATGTTTTTCTTTCTCTGAGCCAAGCAGCCAATCGTAGTTTATATAAATATTCATCGCCATCATCCTGATCTTCAAGTAATACTTCCTCTTCTGTAGCATCCTCTAGATCCTCTAATTCCTCTAGCAACTCATCCTGTTCCAGTAGCAGTGAGTTTGCTTTTGATGGTGTTATTGACCTAATTTTTCTTTTTCGAGGTTGCTTTTCTACCTCTACATCTGATAATTGGAAATCGGAATCATTATTCTTGTCTTCTTCTTCCTCGAAATCTTCGGATGCATAGTAATCATCGTCGTTACTAAAAGTAGCAGGTGTTTCATTAATATCTCTTTTATCTGCATTATCAACGGGCACCACTGATTCAATAGTATCCTGCTTCAGCTCAGAGAAGATGCGACCTTTAGGGGTCTCCACAGATTCTTCAGCTGGTTGCAGTGTCAAAAAATCCTCCGCCGCATCGTCATCTTCCTGCAACTGAAACGTGCTAGACGTACCAAAGGCTGTGATCTTTCCAGTTCTAATCAAATATTCTTGTGTTGTTTCGTTCGGTAACTTGCCATCCATATCATCAGCATCTTCCTGCTGTTTTAGTTTCAAGTTTCTAGTTGCAATTCTCCCCCTTATATCCTCTATATCAGTCTCTATGGGATGCAAATGCTTCTCCTTCAAGTCCTTGATTTGCTTTAGGATGTATTGCTTTTCCAGTATTTTGATATATGCATTCCCCGATCTTCTCTGTAACGACTCTATCTTCGCCAACACATTTTGCCTCTGCTTTTCAGCCTTTTCCATACGTTTCTTGTCTTGTTCATCCTCGTTGCGAACAATTTGGTTATTAAGTTTGGAATTTAAGGTTTTTTCCAAATCCTCCTGCTGTACAATATTGACATTTAATGATTTTTGCAAATCATCTATCAGATGATCTTTTTCATTGGTCTGTTTAAGAATGTCGTTCTCCATAATCGAATATTCAGCGCTTATTAATTTCTTGAAACCTTATTGTTGACGCTCAGTTGATCTCAGCTGCTGTTGAATGGAACTTTGACATCCATAGGTATGAAGAGCTCTGTCAGATGAGCATGAATAGCTTGAATAGATTTAATCAGATGCTTATCATAGTAAATCATATTAATTAGAAGGGCACATAACCACATATTGATTCGCGCGAATGCAGCAAGGAATTTTTTAAATCAATCCTTCGATGTTGACATTAAGAAAAAACATAAATAAACATTTAAGCAAAAGGTAAACAAAAGGATATATTATAAGTCAAGTAGGCTGAAACATATCATTAGGCCAGTGAAAGATTCAAATTTAACGAAAGATTTTTGGCAAACTATTTGTATTATTAGATCTTCGAATTGTAATAGAGATTTTATTCGTGGAATAGACAACACAAAAAATATGTCATCTGACGCAAAATATGATAAAGAAGTTGACAATAAAGAAGATGATGAATTATACAGCCAGATATTTTTGCAACTAGAGCATGTTTGGAAAGGTATGAACCTGGAGTTTGCAGAGATTGGATTGACGCGCGAAGAATTGAATCAAAGGAAGCAGGTGTTCAGAACAGACACCATTGAATTTTTGAAAAACAAATTACAGGAAACCAACCATGAGAAACATCGCATGAAAAAGCATTGCTTAGTATTGCAGAGGAATATATTTAAAATTCTAAGGATTTTCTCAAAAAAGGGTTATAACGCAGTATCAAAGCCTGCTTCCGCAAGGGATATCATAATGGCGGAGCCAGACAATGCACTGCTGAAAACATCACGTAACGAAACCGTGGAAGAACAGGATACACAAGCGGAGATTGAAATCTCAGATTCCACCTATACTGAAATAAATCAGATCTTGACCAACGAGCTGGAATATAATGATATCATGCGAAGTATTCCCGACAAGATTTCTGGTCTGATTCTCTTAGAAAAAGTAATGCCCCCATATGCGGACATCCACTCAATGTTTCTGAACATATCTAAGCAGTTGAGTAAAGAATACTTCTCCCGATTGATGAGATTCCTAAGATTGGTGTTATTGCTAAGAGAATCGTCTGATGAAATTGAATACTATAAAAAAGGTAATGAATCCGACCGCCTAATAGAGTCAGATATATACGACCAATACGAAAGAGCTGAATCTGCCAATGGTCTAACCAAAAGTTTACAGTCAGGTCCTAGTGATTCTGATATAATATTTGTGAAAATGCTTCCGTCTATTGAGCAGTGTCGCATATGTATATTGGAACTTGAGAAAGTGGATTCTAATGATGTCGGTATGGTTTATAAAGTAGTAACTAATCTTTTAGATGGTGATAATTTCAATAACTTATCCAATCAATATCTAGGTAAAATTCATTATCAGATAGAAATGATAGAGAATCAAAGAGAGAAGAATTTTGGAATTGTAATCGATTTAAGTAGTAATATCATTCAACTATGGAAACAACTCTACAACTTTAGTTACGAGATTAGTACTGATGATGATCGATTTGACAATAAAATTGTGAAGGCTTCTGAAGGTGAGGTCAGTGACTTAGGTCTTATGAAGTCAAGCATTTGTTATTTAAATGATGTACACGATGAATTATTAGTAAAAAAAGAAATGAGATTGAATGAAATAGAAGAAAGAATTAAACAGTGTCATACAATTTATGAAAGATTAAAAGTTGACGCTTCTGAAATAGACCAGTTTGCTCAAAGATATGAGCGAGGTGAATCTGCGAACGATATATCAGAAAAGAAATTGACTGAGTTAGGTAATGAACTTGAAACACTTAAAGAAAAAAAGAAAATGTATATAAAAGATATAATAAAGTATTTGAGACTTGATATTCAAAAATTATTAGAAAAGATGTTTTTGGAGTCGGATACTGATTTGAGTAGCCAATCAATAGAAATGGATAGTGATGAAATTTTGGTTACTTTAGAGAAAAAAATTGAGGAACTTAACACATTATTTGAAAAATATGAAAAAATGTTTGATAAAATCGAACAATTTTATCAATTAATGGAGGATAAAAAGCAGTTGGACGAAGCTTCAAAGAATCCTTCAAGGCTATTGGCACGAAACTCAGGAGCTATTCTATTAAAAGAGGAGAAATTAAGAAAATTACTCAAGAAAAGATTTCCCAGATTATGTGAAGAGTTGCAGGAACAGTTGATTAAATTTAATGAGCAGAGTAATTTTAGCTTCAAGAAGAATAGTAAATTCTATCAATTGCTAGATTTAGTAAATTTAGAAGCAGAAAAAAATAAGCCTAAAGCGTCTTCACCTTCCAAGAAACAATCGCTAAGCGAAAGACTATCCCCGACGAAAGTTTCTAATATCTCAAAAACGGCTGTAACAAGATCCAAAAACATTTCACCAGCAAAATTATTTTCTAATACAAGACTTTCTCCAGTAAGATCTTCAAGAGGAGTATCACCACCAAAAAGCTCTTGCAGCTTATCTCCTGAGAAAGTTTCTGCTATCGGAAAGTCAGGACTAGCTCAACAGCAAGAAAAGATGAGTAGAGATAAAAAACTAGCAAACGGTTTTTCGACACGAAATGCAAGTCTAAAAAACATACCTCATCTACCGAAACCTAAAGAAATCCATGGTTCTGGTCGATCATCATCATCTTCTGCTAGATCAGGTGAATTGTCAACTTATTCATCTTTAGGTTCTAATATTGAGAAGATAGAAAAAGATGTCTTTTCAGATAGTTTGAATTTGATACCTATCGAAAATGCAGATGCTGAGCTGACTCCAAGAGGTACTACTTCAAAGACTTTAGCAGCCACTAATAGTATCGAAAATTTCTCACTTACCAGAAGTCAGAAGTTATTATCGGTTTCTCCTTTGAGAGGAAAGAAAATTAAAGATGGTTTGAATCCTAATCAAAAAATTGTCTCCAATAATAGTAGAAGTATTCCAAGATTGTCACCGTTAAAGAGATTCTCACCTATCAGAATGAATAAAAATAAATTACCAGTTGGTGTTGTATCAAGTAGATCTCTTGTACCTGCAAAAAGAGTTTTCGGGTCAGCTTCTGATAACGTACCTGATTTGGGACCCTTAAAACAAAAAAGATTGAGCCAGAATGATTGTAATGTGATAGAAGCCGAAAATGACAAAGAAAATTTAAATAGGGTACATATATCGAAAGCAGTTGATTCAAAAATGATAGATAACAGTATTAATGATGATAGTATGTATAACTCTTGGAGATTAAAAAGATTAGAAAGCATAAGAAAGAATGCAGGCTTGAATAAAGAGGAGAAAAATGTAGAGACTTAAATAAATTAAATGTATATGATTAAATAGAATATAAATCTGGATGCAATTTCAAATCTTAGTTGCAAAATGTATTGTTTTCAGAAAATAAACCTCTGATAGTAAAGTTTGTTTATCCTTGATATCTAAATAAAAATTGTTGAATAATTGATTAATGAAGATAATATCGCTTGTGATGCGCGTTAAAAGTAATTATGTTTTGTTCATCATTCAAATAACGTTTATTTAATTCAGTATTTTCAGCTTGTTTTTGACCATAATCATTGATAATCATTGAACTTATGGAAAACAATATATAATAAATATAAATATGAGAGCATATAAATTTCCATTGCAAACTAGAGATTTATATTTTCAAAGGAAATATGATCTAATCTTACAAAATCTAGAAGGCAGTATTGGATTCAATTTGCACAATTTGCTATTTGGCTTTCAATAGTTTACAAGGTTACAGAAGATGAAATTTATTCTCAGTTTGAATATTAGGCAGTTGTTTTTCAATATTCAAATTCCAATACTCATTAATATTGCTTCAGTACATGAATATTAATCTAATCATATAAGATTGTTGAAACTAAAGGTAGATATATTATAAATATTATAGATTTTGCAGATTAGAAGTTGCCGAATTGGAACAACCTACATCCACTAGAAAATATTAGCACCTTGAGCGGCACCAAATGCAGTATCATAAAGAGTAGAACCACCAGACTGTTGCAATTCTGAGAAGAATGATTCTAAGAAACCAAACACAATCAAAACAGTGACGACGACAGTGTTAGGATAACCCTTACCACCTAAAAGGTCAAAAGCTGTACCAATGGTAAATAAGACTAAACCACCAGTCAAGCTTGCAGAGTTGATTTGTTTGTTGAGGAAATGGACAACATTACTGTCTCTCTTTCCTAAAATGGTCAAGTTTTGAGATTGGAAAAACTCGGCAAGGTCTTTACCATTGCTTCCAGAGATTCTAGACCATGTAGTACTGAAAAAGTAAATCACGGCGAAAGAAAATAAGGTATAAACAACGGTATTAATTGGATGAACAATGGTGGTAGTGATACCTGTTGGAGGTTGTAAGTAAGAGAGTAAACCAGTGGCAGGATATGTAATTGCAGATGCGGAAGAAGTGACAGCAAATTCACCGATGATGTATTTGTTGATGAATTGGATAGCATCTTCTTGGCCAGTGAGGGTTACAAGCTGTTGAACAATGGAAATACCAATTTGACTGACATTGAAAAATTTGTAACTAACATAATTGATGAATTGACAGTTAAATAAAATGGTATAGAGGAAAACCAAAGGTAAGGCACCGTTGTGGAATAATTTAACTGGATAGTTTTGGGCCATTGTTTTGACCTGTTTTGACTTGATAGAAATTGGTTGATTGAACGAGTTCAAGTAAAAAACAAGGGCAAATGCAACAAGGGAATATGCGAATTGCTGGAAATTGATCAAGTTGGATCTGTTGAGAAGGTGCAACACATCGGCGAAAAATTCTTGGACAGATGAATAGTTGAAGAACAAGATATACTTGACAATAGATGCGATCTGAATCAAAACACCTCTAAATTCTGTGCCTTTGCTTCCAGCAGGGGCAACGGTGATATCCAAGTAACCAGAGATGATTTTAGTAGCGCCCTGAACAGCAATAAGAAGTAAACTACCGGAAGTAAAACCGTAGTCCTTGTCCAAGATTTCGACCAAGTAAGTCAAAAGGGTATTGTAGCACACCAATTGGAACCAGATGAACAAGTTTTGAGAGATCAAGGATTTGGAGGAAGCTGCGGCAGCAACAACGTTTGTGGAGGAGATGGCGGACTCGAACTTTGCGTTAGGGTTGAAGTAGTCGGTGAAAAATACCAAAGCAAAGGCATAGATGGCAGCCAAAAAGATGGCGGAGATCTTTTGCAAGGATTGGAAGGCACCACGGTCAGCTTTGGAGTTAAAGTTTACGTGGATGATTCTCAAACCTGAGAGAAATTGCCAGAAGAAGCCTGCGGTAAGAATAGGCAAAAGACCAAGCTCGTTCAAGGAGTCTCTTTCGGAGCCAAACAAGGATCTGTAGTGGAAAAACGGGTCTGCATTGACGGATTTGACCCCAGCGATAGGCAACTGGGAAAGTAAGAACAAAACGGCAACACCCAAGGAGTACAATATTCTGTCGTCGAAGGAGAGATGCTGCTTGGAGATCGGGTTTTCGACCTCAGGCAAAACGCTTTGCAAGGGCTTGACCAAGTCGAGAAAACGTACTTTAGGCATCTTTGGCTATGAAAAACAAGAGGTTCCTATGGCACTGGATTGGCGAGCTGTTTACTGGATCTGGGATGGGGGCAGACGGGCAAAGGAAACTGATTGTTGTTGGCAACCGCTTTTCTCGTCAACTTTTTCGTGGGATTCGGTAAAACACGCTAATTTCAACCTATCGGGGCTATTTGTGGGCTTAAAAGGGGTTGTAATTGGCGTTCAATTCAACTTTTAGCTCTTATTGTTTGCTTAGTTGGCTATCTATTACTGGCTTACTGGCTGAAAACTGGTTGATTTTCAATTTTTTGATCGCGTCTTGCTATAGTTGGCTAGCCAGACTTTTTTTTTTCAACTCTCTATATATACATATGTATCAATAAATTTAAAAATTTTCAACGATCTCATATTATTTACTGTGTATCGTTGAGAAATTTCACATTCTTTTACTGTTACTAAGAAAAACTTCTCGTATTTCATGTGGCTGATAACTAATAGACGAGAAAATTTGTATGGAGAAAAACAAAAAACATACAGAAAAACATGGAAAAACACAGGAAAAACGTTGCGAGCGATGCACATGCTGGTTAAGAGCCCCATAAAACCATGTTTTGAGCCCCGCAAAAACGCGTTGTGTGCGATGGTACATAAATTGCGAGCCCCGAAGGCGTTATGTGCGATGTGTGCATTACGAGCCCTCACACGTTATGAGCACCGTGTTTGGTTACAAGCACTGGTACAATTAGAAGCCCTGGGCGGTTATGAGAAAATGCTAGATTTGAAGCGATGGCGCTCCTTTTTTTTGATTTTTTTTTTTTTTAATTTTTTTTCTTCTAATACTGAAATCCTTCTCACTAGGGCTGGCTCTCTGCCTGGCTTAATATCCATCCTAAGACTCAGATCTCTTCATGTGTCACTCTAACCATCTTTTGGCACTTTCTCGACCTCAAAACATCCATATATATAGCGCATTCTCGCATTTCCAGACTGTCTTTTAGAACACTGTACTGCCTTGGCATTTTGATTCCAACCAAATATTACTGCGGTGGCCGAGGTTTCGAGTTTGGCTATCACAATCTTAAGTGTTTCCACTAATTGGTATCTGCAGCCCAGTCGTCCTGACTAAGCAGCAGTTTTCAACAACCATCGTCACAGCTAGCATTTTCAACAGCCCTGCAATTCAAGTTTGATTCTGTGTTTTCCAAAATCATCCCAGCACAATCCAATAGCACCCATTTTTGCAAACTATTGATAAATCTCATCGCCGATCCTTTCCTCTCGGCAAACCATCTCCCGCCCGTGTTACAACTTCACGTTTCCTTCCCCCTAAATGCTTTTTCACTCGCTTTTTCTGCAGCTTTTGTTGCTTCTTCTAGTCGTTGCCCCAACTTCTGCAAACAAGATATTCTCTAGCGGGGCCTCCAAATGTCTCACTGACCCCCAATCTGGCACACCCTTGATCAGCGTCTCGGAGTTCACGGTTGAATTCGATGCAGATCTGCTCAGTGTGTACTATTCAGTCACAGGTACTGCCAGTGAAACTGTGAATGCTGCTGCAAATATCACGGTATCGTTATATGGAATGCAGGTGCTTCAAAGAGTAGTCAAGTTTTGTGAGTACGGTGTCACAGAACTTTGCCCAATCAATAAAAATACAGACATTACCATATCCGGAAATCATTCGGTTCCAGAAAAGTATGTATCTTCACTCACAAATTTGGTGTTCAAAATCCCCGATTTGGAAGGCTCTATTCACATTGATATTCTTGATGCAGATGACAATCTGTCTTTAATTGGTTGCTTCCGCTCAGATATAAGCAACGGTAATACTACCGAGGTTGCTCAAATAAAGTACGGCACTGCTATAGCCGCCATTATTGCTCTTGTAACTGCAATGGTTTCTTCTTCCGTATCCAGCGGTGGTGGTTCTGCTGCTGGTGGAGGCGGGGCCACCGCAGCTCATGGTGCTGCTACAGCAAATGTGGCCACCGCAGCTCATGGTGCTGCTACAGCAAACGTGGCTACGACAGCTCCAGTGGCTGGCGTAGACCCTTCAGCAACAACATCGGCTGCTCATACCGGCTCAGCTTCTTCATCTGGAGCTCCTGGAATCGCCATGCTCGTTTGTTGGCTTCAAGCAATAGCTTCCAGCGGTCTTTACTCTGTAACATATCCTAAGATTTACCGTTCTTTCACACGTAACTTCTCATGGAGTTGCGGAATCTTACAATGGAACGGTCTCGAAAATGCTATTGACAATTTGCGAGAAAGAACTGGTGGTAATTTAACTGCCTTTTCAGTTCAAACATTGCTTGATACTACCTTAGTTGAATCAGCACCTTCTCTGCTTTCAAATATTACGCTGATGTTGAACAATAATAATACATCACTGAACCTGAAAAGATACTTTTTCTCCGATGGTGTGATGGATGTGCTTCAAAAATCCATAAACGATATTGGTATATATCGTAGGGATGATTCATCTTCTTCTTCCTCCGGTAACGTTTTAACCAATGTGAAATATGTAACGGGTATTGAGGCATATTTGGAGAAAAATAATATTCCTGCAACTAATGGTTTTACAACCTTATTGATCTGGTGGTGTATTGTAGTTGCCGTTATTGTGGCTCTTCTTTTGAGTTTTAAGCTTGGCCTTGAACTATATTATACCGAGGCCAGAATGAATAAGATTCAGCAAGATTGGATCACATATGAAAGCGGTACTCCTTACTCATCTATAAGTGGCCAAGGAGGTGGCCCAAGACATAAATCAATTTTTTCGGCTCATTCTTTGCCATCAACTCGCAGAAACAATAGTATTGCTGCTATTAGCTCTCAAATATTGACACGTCTTTCATCAGTGAGTGGCTCAAAAGATGGATTAAATGTTCCTAAACCTCCAGAAAAGCCTAGATTTCAGGACTTTCGAAAAGAATATAGAAATATACTTCGGAAAACTTTGATTAGAACAATCGCTATTCTTTATGGTGTTTGGGTGTTGCTTGCGCTTTATCAATTTACACTCTCAGATTCTTGGTGTATTACCCTTTTAGCCGCCATCACCTTTGCTTCTTTCACTTTGATTTTGATTTGGTTTGCAGTTAAAATTTGTTATTTGGTTTTTCATAAATCTGAAAAAGAAGCGGTGAATAACGAAAATTTTAAGAAGGGTCCACAAAGTTTATTTGATCATCAGCCCTGGATTAAAAAGTATGGTGTTTTTTATGATGAATTTAAAGTCGATTTCTGGTGGGTTTTTGTGATTGTCTTTTTTGCTGTATTTGGAAGAAATGCATTCATATCACTAGGAGTGGGGCATCCTATTGTGCAAATCATTGGGCAGTTAGTTATTGACCTTTTGCTTTTCTTATTTTTTTTCTGGTTTCGTCCTTTCAATACGAAAATGGGTAATAGTTTAAATTTGGGCATTCAAGTTGTCAGAATTATTTCATTAGTATTGACTTTCTTGTTTACAACGGTCGTCAATTTGTCTTCAATTAGAAACACTGTCGTGGGTATTATTTTGATTGCTATTCAATCAACTTTAACTGTGATTCTTATATTACTTATTATAGGTAATTTTTTCAAGGGTATTGTTGGTGGTTGGATTGAATCGCACAAAGAAAAAAGAAGATTGATGAAACAAAGAAAAATTAAAGAAGAACAATGGAAGAAAAAGCACAAAAATGATAAAAACGCTGATGATTCATCTGCAGACAGAATTGTTCCACTCAGACATAATGAGTTCTTTGATTCCGATCCTAACGAAGCCAGTTTCACTGCTAGAGGTGGATACCATGATGATTTTTATGAAGATGACAATGATGAAGTTGACAATATAAACAAAACTAACAGAGATAAGTATGTAAAAGAAGTCGAAAGAGATATTCAATTACTTGATTTAAGATCTCCTTTTGTGGAAGCTGACCCTGATAATATTTTCAGCGATAAATATGAAATTAAGTTCGATAGCGATTCTCAAGAAATGCAAGAGCAGAATTCACAAATCCAACTTGATGATGATGATGCTGAGTATTTTGGTATTCAAAAATCCAGTAATTTGGAAGATTCCATAAACAAGAACTATTTGTAAACAACATTTCCTTTTTTTTCAAATTTTCATTTCTAACATTAGATTGTATTTGATATTTTTTTCTGTTAGTATTTATTATGTATTATTAAACTTCCTTGGTCATTATATCTTTTTTTTTTAGCTTTTACTTTGTTAATATTTTTTATTGTTCATTTATATAGTTTGCTTATGTTTTTTGTATATGCTTTTTCCAAGATCTATTTCCGAGTCATTTCATCTTGGTAGTTCAATAAATCATGAATCATTTTTTGTTTGAGTCAATATCTTTCCTTTTTTGGATTCTAGTATGTTGAAATTTTTATGCGCATGATTTTATCTATGCATGAAAAATAATTTTGAAAATTCTGAAAACGATAAACTAAAAATTAGCGAACCGAACGACAGATATTAGGTAGGTTTTCGAGAGAAACTTTGAAAAATATAGTTATTTTGAATGACTCTGAGAGTTATAATAGTGGATTTTGTACATCGCGGTAAAACATTATATACTATCTACATTGCTATTTGTAATATTGGTTGTTGAAATCCAATAAATTCTTTGGTGAATATATTTGCAAAATGTTGAGAATTCTAACCAGGCATAATGAAATCAAGTTAAACAGAGGTTTTCAATTTACTAATAACAGTGGAACCAGACTTTTTTCAAAAACATCTACAATTAGAGAAGAAGAGCGTGAAATACCATGCCTAGAGTCTGTTATTTCTAAGTTTGACTTTCCACTGCGGACACATACAATTAAGAGTCTTTCTCATGAGATCGCTACTTCCAAAGCTGAACCAAAGCTGATCACATTGCATGGATGGATTGCAAATAAGCCAAGAAAAGTGTCATCTAAACTTGTTTTTGCAAATTTTAGAGACTGTTTAGGTGATGAGATTCAGCTCATTGCCTCGAAACCGCTGACGGATGCTCAAGAAGGTTTTACGTCGAGTCTTGTGGCAGAATTGAAGAATTGTCATATTGAAGATTGTTTGGCCATAACTGGTGAGCTTACTCGAAAAAAAGTTAGAGAGCCAAAAGTTGACAAACAAGAGCCTAGTATTAACGACTATGATTTTCAAATTAAGGATATTCAAAGATTGAACTTGGCTAACATGATTCCTGCACAACTATCAAGAACCGAGACTTTTGAATATCCACCAGAACATCGTTATTTACAGCTTCGACAACCAGAATTTCAAAAGATTTTGAAACTTAGAAGTAAAACAATTCACCAGATCAGACAAACATTGGTGGAAGAAGAGGATTTTACTGAAGTTGAGACACCAATCTTGTTTAAAAGTACCCCTGAAGGAGCAAGAGAATTTTTAGTCCCAACCAGAAGAGAGAACAACTTTTATGCGTTACCACAATCTCCACAGCAATACAAACAATTGTTGATGGCATCTGGTGTAAATAAGTATTTCCAGATAGCTAAATGTTTCAGAGATGAAGATTTAAGAGCTGACAGACAACCAGAATTTACACAAATTGATATGGAAATGGCATTTGCAAAATCTGAAGATGTTATGAGAGTCGTTGAAAAATTAATCAGTAATATTTGGAAAACTATTAAGGATTTAAAAATTTTTGTTCCAGTAGGCGAGGACAAGTTAACGGAATTTAAGTCCGGAAACATTGAAACTTTTCCTAAATTAAATTATATTGACTGCTTAACAAATTATGGGATTGACAAGCCAGATTTACGATCAAAATTAAAGTTTATCAATATCTCAGATTTTGTAGATCATGAAAAATTGGTCAAAAGAGATGAACATTTTAAGGATTTTCCGGTATTTGAAGTTTGCGTTTTAAAGAAAGAAGAAAATATGACAGACATAGAGGTGAACGAGTTAGATAATGAAATCCTGTATAAAGCAAGAATACCTCAAGTAATTAAGATTGATGAAGCCAATATTGATAGCTGGTATAACGAATTATTATTCAGTGATTGCAAAGAATTTTTGAAGGATGTTACTGGATTGCAAAACTTATTTTCAAATATCAATGTTGGTGACGTTATTGCGTGTTCCAATAGAGCTGAGTTTCCATATGAAAACCCGACACCGTTGGGAAGATTTAGACAAATTGTCATTTCGGAATATCCAAATTACTGGAGAAGAGATATTGTCAATGTCGATGGAAATACAGTCACAAATGTGAAGAATGAAGATATTTTTGTTGGTAGCTGGGTCACCAATTTCCCGCTTTTTAGTCCAGGTGAACAAGAAGAAAAATCTCAACAATTATATCCAGTTTATAATTTTGATAAATTGGTGGCTACACACCATCCATTCACTATGTTTAAACTTGAAGATTATGGAAAATTGCAAAATAAATGCGAAAGATTAGATATTAAAGGCGACCATTATGATTTGGTCATTAATGGAGTGGAAGTTGGTGGTGGTAGTAGAAGAGTTCATGATGTTGAGATTCAGAGATACATTTTCAAAGAGATTTTACAAATCGAAAATCCCGAATTTTTATTTGGTCATTTGTTGAAAGCATTTGATACAGGCTGTCCCCCACATGCTGGGTTGGCCATCGGATTTGATAGAATGATGGCAATGTTATTAGGATTAAACAGCATCAGAAACGTTATTGCATTCCCGAAAAATCAATCTGGAACAGATATGGTGGTCGGTAGTCCAAGTAACGTAGGCGAGAAGCGTTTGAAAGAGTACCATGTTAAGGTAGTGTGAAACAAAGTTTGAAAACAATATCCGCGCTTTTTTCTAATCAGCTTATCTTGTATATAAATGAAAAATATTATTGCTATATCTTGTAATTGATTGGTCTTGATTGGTCTTGACTGCGTAGTCCGAATCATAAAACGTTATACGATAAACGATGCATGTTGAAAAATACCGAAAAACTCAATGAATGATCAAAGATATGTATATTGTCCGTAAAGGCCCGCAGAAAAAAAAATTATTATAAATCAGAGAAAAATAATTATAAATCAAAGATGAAAAATGGTATTTAAAACAGAGTGTAGAACCCCTAAATTTGACTCAAAATGATAAGATAATTGTAAATTGATAAAAAAAAATAGGTATAGTACATTTTTAGCGTTATCCGAAAAAGAACCATACTTGATATTGGTTTTTATTTGATTTTTTTTTCTAATTTTTTAATGAACAAAAGTAAATATTAAGGTGACTCAAGAAGTGAAATGTTTACAGGTATTGTTGAAACATTTGGTAGTAAGTATTGCATAGGTTGTAATTATTGAGAAACGAGATTTTGTTGCTGAATACTGACGATAAAAATTAAACAGAGATCATAAAAAGAGATCCTACTGGGAATGGTAATGTTGTCTATACTATTGAGCCTATAGATCAAGAGGGACACAAGAATGCGGATTTTTTGAAAGATTGCAATATTGGAGATTCCATTTGTGTTGATGGTGTCTGTCTTACCGTTATTAGATTTAACGAAACGGAGTTTGACGTGGGTGTTGCCACAGAGACTTTTAAGAAGACAGATTTGCAGCAATGGTTACAAGATGGCACATTAGTAAATTTGGAAAGAGCAATGCTGTTGAACAGCAGATTTGGTGGACATTACGTCCAGGGACATGTTGACGGGGTAGCCGAAATTGTTGGAATTGATGAGGATGAAAAGGATAAGTCTAAGATTTACACGTTTGAGTTCACGAGAGATGAAGAAAGGAACGAGCTCAGATTGATGGACTACATTGTAATGAAAGGGTTTGTTTGTATTGATGGAGTCTCGTTGACTGTAATGAACGTTGACTACAAGTTGAACAGATTTTCGATTATGATGATTGTTCACACCCAAGAGAATGTGATCATGAAGGAAAAGAAGATTGGAAACTATGTGAACATTGAGGTTGACGTGAACGGTAAGAACATTGCTCGCCAAGTTGAGTTATTCATGAAGAGAACATTGGCAGAGAACGAAGAGAGTGAGGAATACAAGATGTTGGAAAAGATGGTGGAAAAGATTTTAGCCAAGAAGGGACTATAAAGGATTTAAGTGTGATGTTCAGCTTAGTTCGAATGTATATAATAAATAAACTAGATCAGCCATGGTCTATTTTTTGACTAAAAAAAATGTAGATAAAGACTTAACGAAATCAAACATTTGATAAGTTGGATCAATTGGCAAACAAAATTGCAGCATAGAACTACGATCTTTTTTTTTTAATATTTTATTTTATTTTTAGACCAAATAAACATAACTATATAAAAAGACGATGAGAAAGATAAAAAAATAAGTTCAAACTGAGATATAAAAAAAGATGACCACTAAATACTAAGATATAAATAAAAATACAGCAAAGAATAAGTTAATATCAAGGGGAAACAGGGAGGAGAGATCTTATTAATTATTCTTGGGCTAATTTTTCAGCATAAGCAGCCTTGGCTTGTTCGTATCTTTTCTTATCAGCAATAGCTTTTTGTTCATAAGGGGCCTTTTCGTCAGCAGAAAGAGACTTCCATCTTTCACCCAACAATCTACCCAAGTCACCGAAAGAGGCTTCTGGGTTTTCAGCTCTGACAATGTCTCTGTTGGCGTTGGCGAAGAACATGTATGCGGACAATGATCTTTTTGGGGCGTTTGGGTCTAAAATAAATGTTAGTATGTGATTGGCTGGCGACGCGACGCGACGCGTCGCATGGTGTTGCAAAAAAAAACCAGATCAGATGAGCACTTTTTGCAGACACCAAACCAGGGTCTGGACCATGGCCTTGGTCTAAATTTGCACCAACAATTCTCTGGCAGAGCTTCTAGAACTAGTACTTACCCTTCTTCTTTCTGGAGGATCTTTGTTTTCTTGGTTTAACGTCAGACATTTTTGTAAATTTGTGTGTGTGGTGTTTGGGGCTAAATGTAAACAAAAAAAGTAAACATAAAAAACAAGAACAAAAAAAAAAAGAAAAAGGAAAAGAGAAAAAAAATCTAAAAGAGAGAGAGAAAACACTAAAAAGAGGTAAAAACTACTGGCAAAATGATTATAGTAGGGAGAAGTACTAGGGTTTTTATATCTACTAAAAAAATTGCACACAAAAATTCGCAGTGTAAGAAAACGCTCACAAAAAAAAAGGGCAAGCACCGATAACCAGAGAAAATTTTTTTTCTAACAAAAATAACCCCCAAAAATAGCTAGCAGCAAAGAAAAATTGCTAAGTAGCGGAGAAACTCAAACAACTATAAGCAGGAAATTGCTTAATTGAGAGAAGCGGACCACAATGTACGCTGTGCTGGCGGCTAACTAACAAAATACCAAAAAAAAAGATTAAAAAAGAAAGTAAAAATAGTATGTAGCAGAAGTCGATACAAAAACATAAACATAATACAACATAAACATAATACAACACGCATATAATATTGTTAGGCGTACGAGTTTATTAGGTTACTGGGGAATTTGTAAGGCAGCTTGTTTTTGAGCAATTGTTACAGCAGAAGGTATTAAATTATGCGATAGTAATGTTAGTGGTTCAGAAGATATTGAAGATAGTTATTGTTGGATTAGAGAATACAACTGGTAAAATTAGTGTTGTATTTGTTAGTATTGGTGGTTGTTGAACTCAATGGATATTGGTATCAATAGATCCATTGACATTAGTGGTATTGTTGGTAGTACTACTATCCAGAGCGTACATTTTTATTAGTATCACGAGCGTACATTTTTATTTGTATCACGAGCTTACATTTTTATTAGTATCAAGAACTTGTATTTTCATTAGTATCAAGAACTTATGTTTTTAAAAGCATCAATAACTCATGTTTTTACCAGCATCAATAACTCATGTTTTTACCAGCATCAAGAACTTATAGTGTTAATAATAGGCGGCAGCATCAAAAGTTAGCATGTATTCTTTGTTAACTACGTACTATTAACTATGTATTATTTGCTAACTTGTTAGATTCTTGCAGTAGACATGTTAATGTGTGTATAAGGTTCTTTTGTATGTAGCGTACCATTATATCAATGATTAATATTATATCACCGCCCAACTCGCACTTTCCAGGCAGATCTATCCTTATACGGCCAGAGTCGTCAGCCAGACGGGCGTGTAAGCGCGCCAGATTGTGCAAACACAGCCAGCATACAAGCAACCAAATAGGCAATAAAAGTTACTAATGGGTGCGTGCAATTCAAACTGCAAAGTTAATTTACTAAGAGAATAATAATAAGTAACTTTACTGAAGAACTAATAATAAATGTTTCACTGGATATATTTGACTAAGAAAAAAGCGCTCAGTGAGGCAATTGGGAATTCTACTGAGTAAGTTCTCTAAGAGAAGATGAAAACATCAGCTTCTTAAGATAAACGCACATCGTGTTTCATAACACATAAAAACGAGCACATGTATAGTATATTTTGTGCAGATTGGTGTGTTCTAGCTGAAAGGTTGGCCAGGCTGAAAGATAGGTGGGTCTGGGCATGAAAACAGACTTCCATCACTCTTGAGGACCAAATTCTGCGCTCTTGAGCAAAAAACTTCAGCATTGGAGAAGAAATTCTGCTGCAGCTGCCCAAAAGCCCAAAAGCCCAAAAGCGTAGCAGCTCATCAGCCCAGCAGCCCAGTAGTCCAGCAGCCCAGCAGCCCAACAAAGCCTGCCCAGCGCAGCACACCAAAACTGAAGGTCCCTTGACTTTGTTAGATTGAGATGCCTTTCGCTGCGTCGGTTTGCACCAGCCCACAGGGTTTTTTTTGTACACTGGTTGCCAGTTGTTTGGTGCGTGTACGTGCGTGTGTTTTTCTTTTTGGCTGTTACTGCATTGCCCTGGCCCCCAGTTCGAAACACTTCTGTCGCGTACTTTCTGGCACGCCTTGTATGGCTGCAGATGCTGAAGATTTTTGCGAGACCTCTGGCTTAGATTTTGCTTGTGTTGTGTGGTTTCCGTTCTGAAAAGTATCCGCATATAAAAGGTGGCTATGCGCCCCTCAAGTGTAGCTCTCAAACTGCTATTGTCGTCGCGTCTCAAACTACCCCCAACATGTGGCTCTCTATTTTTTATTACTAGGGCAAACCACATATCCGCCTATAAACACACCAAGCGCACCAGTATTGCAATTTGCGAGCTTCACTATAATATTGCAAGTATTACGGCTAAGAATTGTAACTAGCCCTCTAATATCGCATCTTGGAGACGCGTCCCATACAAAATCTAAGTACACTATATGTGTATGCTATATCAGCACATGTCAAATCACCAACATGTCAACGAGTTGCAGTTGGAACACATTGGAATGAGCCATGAACTGTGAAGAATTGCAATTTGTAAAGAATGCAATTTGTAAAGAATTGCAATCTCATCAATACAACAAAAACCTACTTGCAATTTAAATATCCTTCACAATTTGTCTGGTTCAGCCCAAAAATGGTTTTTTGTTGTAAGTGTTTGGCATTTTGAATTGAATTATGTCTAAATTCACAAATCGTCACAGTCATAGTTGCAGTTGATTGTATAATTTTCATCACAATTTGTTAATTCAGTCATTTCGTTAGTCCAGGCATCATCGCAGTTGATTGTATAATTTTCATCGCAATTTGTTAATTCAATCATTTCGTTAGTCCAGTCATTATCGCAATTGGTTATAATTATTATCACTATCCGCTACTACAGTCATTATCAATATCCGCTAGTACAGTCATTATCACTATCCGTTACTACAGTCATTATCTGTAGATGTTTTAATGAAAACAGCTAAAATAAAATAGAAAGTAAGTCACTTGAAGGATCAGAAGTGATTTAGTTT